>CAJQZJ010031795.1:2751926-2774364 GCA_907164525.1 Lophiomys imhausi | reverse complement strand
CATCACACGCATCACACCCATCACACGCATCACACCTATCACACAAACACATAAAGTAAACTTTTAACTTTAAAAAAAATGAGTAATAGGGACATGAAAAAGAGTAAAAGGATTAAGTTATTAATCAGTGAGGACAAAAAGACTCAGTGCTACACATCCATAGCCACATAAAGCGTGTGCAGAGGTGCAATTGTTTCCCAGATACTATACTAGTAGAGACTTTCTTTTACTGTTCAGCTATTTAAATAGACAAATGTGATAAAAAACAAATGTTAACCAGCCAAGTATTTTCAACTATAAGTGTATCTGAAGGACTCTAGTAACAGCTCATTATTTCTGATTTTTTTTCTAGAGCCAGTATTAGGCCTAAGAGCTAAGACTAGCTTCTGCCTGGCATGAGAGTCTTTGTGGGAAGTCTCTTCTTCCCCATGTCCCGACTCACACACTCCAGAGCAGATCACTCGGCCATCGATCTCTCACTTGGTATCAAAGAGACTCAAGAGTCTCTCAGTACATCACCTCCTATATGTAACACAGACCAGTGACCTCAGGACTCTTCTCTTCCAACAGGGCTCCCTCAGGGCCTTGCCACCCCAAACTCCCCATCGTCTCCCTCCTCCTAGCCTGCTGTCCTCTCTTACTTGGGTCTGGAGAGGTAGAAATGCCGTCCTCTAGAGAATCCTTATTCTGGGTCCTAGGATTCATTCCTAGAGAGAGAAAAAGAGGTTTATCTGAATCAAAAGTTACTCTACAAGAAAGTTCTGACAGTTATGGTTGAGAAAGCTCAAAAATAAAGCTAAAAATGCAAACAGAAACCAAATGCCAATTCTGAGCTGAGTATTGAATCAACCAGAGAAAAATATGAACAACTGAAATTTGGGAATGAACCAGGAGTTCAATGTTATCAAAACCATTCCTTGTGTCTGATAAGGAATTTTTTTTTGCAAAGCAAATTGCTACTTATTTTAAGAAAATTGACACATTTTAAAGTCATTTCAACCGATTAATTTTTAGCAAACATAAAATAACCTAATTACATTTTGTACAGTTAACGTTACGTTCTATAACTCTTTCCCAAATCATAGCTTTTAAGAATATAGCATAACCTGCTCCTAGAGGCATTGAAGATGTGACTGCTGTATCACATGTACATCAGTAGGTGGCAGAGAGGAGAGAGGCTATGGCTACATTCAGTGTTCTAACCTACGAACATGTGAATGAATAGTAGCCTAACATTCCTGAAAAAAAAAGAAAAAAAAAAAAAGCAAGCTGAATACCAAACACCACTTTGACGCCATGGGGTAGCCTGTGATGACTACCAGACCAGTACAAGAACCAGATGGGCTCTCAGGACAAGAAACAAAACATAAACTAGAAGAACTCTGCCTGGCCCTGGATGTGCGGGTTGTGGATGAGCCAGCCTTGAGGGAGTGAGTGTGGGAGAGCCAGCCCTGCCTTCTGTCTGCTATGTGGTGGTGTTGGCAAGGGAGAGATGCCTTCCCCTCCCTTTTGCCCTCACCACCATTGGCCAACAGGAGATCTGGCCCAGAAGGGGTTACAAGAGCAGGAGAGCTATCCCTGCCCCTCACACTCTGCAGCACACAGAAAGCAGGCCCTGTACCTTTCCATAGAACTGGCCATGCAAGTGGAGGCTGCAGGTCCAGAACCAGGGCTTTGAGTTGTCACACCCCAACATCTACCCCATGGATGAACTGCTGGAGTGCAAGAAGAGATCAGTTCCACAACCTAGAACTACAGGATCTCCATGACACAGGACAGTTATGGCATATCTGAGAAGTTTCAGTGAGGTCCCAGTACTGATGGAGTAGTGGAAACCAGGGGCCTCGTACCAGACCAAAGAGTCATTATAATGAACATTTGCAAGCAGAATGTGTGGACAAAGGGGAATATTGTGGGACATACTGAGATACACTGCAACTTCCACAATGATCTGTTAATTTTTATGCTGGGACAGATTGCAAGGGTGGAGGGTAGGTCTGGGGGAGGTAAGAGATGGGAGGGAACAGGGTGCATGATGTAAAATTCACAAAATAACATTTTTTGTTTTTTTTTGTTTTTCAAGACAGGGTTTCTCTGTATAACAGCTCTGGCTGTCCTGGACTCACTCTGTAGACCAGGCTAGCCTCGAACTCACAGAGATCCGCCTGCCTCTGCCTCCCAAGTGCTTGGATTAAAGGTGTGCGCCACCACCACCCAGCAAAATAAAAATTTTTTTCAATTAAAAATAAAATAAAAAATAACAAAATAAAAGAATATAACATAAGACATCAAAATTTACTATGTTTAACAGAACAAAGATTCTATCTAGATATAATTAGTCTGAAAAAGATTAAAGTGAAATGAATATAAAATGACAGAGCTAATTAAAAAAACATAAAACTAAACATCACTAGAAAATATAACGAATAGAAAGTATACTATAAAAAAAGGATGGAAGCCGTGCAGTGGTGGCTCACGCCTTTAATCCCAGCACTTGGGAGGCAGAGGCAGGCGGATCTCTGTGAGTTCGAGGCCAGCCTGGTCTACAAAGCGGGTCCAGGACAGCCAGGGCTGTTACACAGAGAAACCCTGTCTCGAAAAACCAAAAAAAAAAAAAAAAAAAAGGATGGAAAAAGCCTCAAAAAACAACCATTAGCTGTCTCCATATAGAAAGTTAAGGGAGAAGGTAAGAAAAAACAGCACTTTGTGTTTTTTTGTTTCATTTTGTTAAGATTTACTTATTTTTATGTGCTTGAGTGCCCACTCACACATGTGTACCTTGTGTGTGTGATGCACATGGAGGCGAGGAGAGGCCACGAGATCCCCACAGACATTATAAGCTGTCATGTGGGTGCAAGGAATGGAACCCAGGTCCTCTGCAAGGGCATCACAGACTCTTACTGCTGCGGCGTCTCTCCAGCCCCAGAACTTGTGCCTTTCACTCCATATACTTCTGTGCCACTTGAATCTCTTTTAATGATAAGAAGTATTTATAAATTCCTTGTGAATCTTTGGAAAAAGTAAGCAATGGCATGGAAGAAAGCACTTGACAAATCACATAATCTGGAAAGGAACTTGCATCTGGAATATAGAGAGATCTCTCCAAACTCAGAAGATGAAAATTAACAACCCAATACATAAATGAACAAGATATCTGAATGAATACCTCAAATACCATATACAGAAGGGAAATGAGAACATAAAAACAGATTCCACACCAGTATTCATGTAGGAAACAGCAAATTAGTGAGGTGCCTCTACACATGGTTTTTGTTTGTTACTTGAAGACAAGATCTCAAGCATCCCATGGCCTCAAACGTGCTATGTAGCACAGGATGACGTGAACTTCTGATCCTCCTTCCTCTATCCCAGAGCTGAAATCACAGCCTGCACCACCAAGCCCAGTTTGCTTGTTTACTTATTCAGTTTTATAAACGTTTTGCCTACATATATGTCTATGCACCACATTCGTGCCTGGTATCCACAGTAGTCAGAAAAGGGCATCAGACCCCCTGGAACCTGAGCTACAGATGGCTGTGAGCCACCATGTGGGTACCTCAATCCTCTGTAAAAACAAGTGCTCCTAACCACTGAGCCAAATGTCTAGCCCCCAAGCCCAGTTTTTCTTCTTTCTTTTCCTTCCTTCTTTTCATTCATTCATTCTTTCCCCCTGCTTGGATTACCACCCCACCCCCTGTTTTTACTGAAAATAAAAGTTGGGCACGGTGGTGCACACCTTTAATACTGCACTCAGGAGACAGAGGCAGGCAGATCTCTGTGAGTTCAAGGCTAGCCTGGACTACAGAGTGAGTTCCAGGATAGCCAAGCACTAAACTGGAATAATGTTTATGTAAAGGACCTATAGAGTAAAAAGATATTATATATATATATATATATATATATAAAGAGAAAAATTTAAAAATCCCTGATATAATTTTATGACATTATAAGGAGCCTCCAAAGACGCCACCAAGTTCGTTTTCTGTTGATCATCTACTGCCACCAAGTTTCTCATTAGTCCTAGGGATTGGGTCCCAGGACCCAGCACTCTACCTGATCTACAGTTCAGTTTTGTTTGTTGTTTAAATAGGTTCTTGATTCATAAGTCAGGTAGATATGTGCTTACTATCCAAAGGTCCTAGCTTCAGTCTCCAGTACCAAAAAGTAAAAAGGCAGAAGGATAACAAAGTGATCTGCCAAGACCCACTAACCGCCTTGACAATGCTAGACAGCACAGAGAGATAAGGGAACAATACAGCCACAAGGGCTCACAACTGTGCTCAAAATACAATCCTACAGAGACATTCCCAAGAAACATGACTCATGCATGAATCAGGTCCAAATGCAGGAAGTCTGAGCCACACATGGATACCTGCAGACAACAGAAATTTCAAGCCAAGAAAGGCAGAGGTAGGGTCAGAGCTAGTTTTCTGCCATTTTAGTTTTTTTTCATAAGTGAAATGTTTATTAGGTATGTATTTCAACTCTATCCTGTAACAAAACAAGGATTCTTTTTTGTTTTGTTTTGTTTCTCAACACAGGATTTCATTTCTGTGTGCCCCTGGCTGTCCTGGAACTCAGTATGTAGACCAGGCTGGGCTCAAACTCAGAGATCCACCTGCCTTTGCCTCCTGAGTGCTAAGATTAAAGGTGTCACCATTGCTCAGCTTTTTTTTTTTTTTTTAAAGACCAGAGATCTGCCTGTCTCTGCCCAAGTGCTGTGACTAAAACCATGAGGAATGAATGATGCTGAGCTCCAAAACAAGGATTCTAAGTTTTGTTCTTAACAAGCCCAACCCACGTTTGACCCTTATAAGGCTGTGGGGACACTGATGCAGATGGATAGGTTTGGTTTTGTTTCATGTCACACTTTAACAGGAAACAAAAATGTTACATTACGTCAAAATAATAAGATACCTCGGATCATAAAGTTTTCTTGCCTTTTATTTGTTTGTTTTAAAGACAGGGTTTCTCTGTGTATCCTTGGCTGTTCTGGACTCACTTTGTAGACCAGGCTGGCCTTGAACTCAAGGAGATCCACCTGCCTCTACCTCCCAAATGCTGAGATTAAAGGGGTGCGCTACCACACCCGGCCATAAAGTTTTCTTTAGAAACTCTATATAGTCTTGCTTTGTTTCTATAAGTCCATTTTTTAAAAAAAGATGTACTTATTTATTATGTATACAGTGTTCTGTCTGCATGATTGCCTACAGGCCAGAAGAGAGCACCAAATCTCATTATCAATAGCTATGAGCCACCATGTGGTTGCTGGGAATTGAATTCGAGACCTCTGGAAGAACAGACAGTGCTCTTAACTGCTGAGCCATTGCTCCAGCCCTCCAGAAGTCGATTTTAACTTAGCCTGTTAGTAGAGCCTCCAGTAGAAGCTCTGCAAGACTCAGACAACTCTGCCGCAGCTTGCTCTCCTCCTCTGCTAACACTTACTTTGCAACAACTGAGGGGTTTTTTGTTTTTGTTTTTTGCAGTTCTCAGGATCAAAGCCAGGGCTTTGTGCACACTATGCAAGTGGTCTACTAATGCACTACACCAGTATCCCTGATGCAGGCTGTTAATCACAACACATTCCTTTATCTAACATATCCTAACATAGTAGAGATGTGAAAACCACATTGCATCCAAATGATCTGTAGTCCAACTCCTGATGAGAGGGCTCTCCCCACTATGTGTAATCATACATAGGAACTGCCTCAAATAGAATCCCACAAGTCAGAGGCCTCTGAGGCTATGAAAGTTGGTGTCTTCATAATTTTTGTTTCCTGTCAATACAGTGCCAATAGCTACGTTATTCCTTCTGAAAGGCATACAGTTTTGTGAATTAAGAAAGCAAACCAGACCTGGGAGATGGCATAACAGGTAGGAGCACTTGGGGTGCAAGCATGAACTGAGTTCAGGTCCCTAGAAGCCACACTTGTTAGCTGGCTGCCAGCCTAGCTCTAGGTTCAGGGAAACCATGTCTCAAGGGAATAAGGCAAGGAAAATGATAACACAGGGTATCTAAGACCCCTGCCTGGATTTTGTATATACATCTGCACACACACAAACCTGGAAGAATTTTTTTTTAATATTAAAGGAAAAACATATAAGCCTGGTGTTAAGTAGCACACACCTTAGTTCCAGCACTCAGGAGGCAGAGGTAGGCCTCTGTGAGTTTGAGGCCAGCCTGATCTACATATTATGTTCTAAGCTAACCAGGGATACAAAGTGAGAGCCTGGAGAGAGAGAGAGAGAGAGAGAAAATAAAGCATAGAGGTGCTTGCCGAGAACCATGAAACCCTGGGTTTGATCCCCAGGACAAATGACCAGATTTGGTGACACACATCTATAATCCCACCATTCCAGAGGTAGAGGCAGGAGGATTATAAACTCAGGGTCATACCTACCTAGATACTAAATTTGATGCCAGCCTATAATATAAAAGTCCTTATCTCCAAAATAAAACAAAAGGTATAAAAAGACTACCTAACTCTTTGAAAAACTGAATCTACAACCAACAGACTAAAAGAAACAGGAACATAAACTTTGTTACCTGTTAGTGGGACACTATGCCCTAGTGGAGCTGCCATGTAGGCCCCCAGTGCCAGAGGAAGCTCTTAGCCCTCATATGATTGCTGAACTGAGGGGGGCTAATATGTAGGGCAACCCACTCCGGAGGAGTAGGATAGGTGGGAGAGTGGGGAAAAGGTGGGAGGGTGGGACCTGGAGGGATGGAGGAAGGGGGTTGTGATGGAGATGTAACTTGAAGTAATAAACATTAAAAAAAAGTGAATCCAGTTAACTGTTCAACAAGGTTATGAGAGAGAAGAGCACCAGAGAGAAATTAAATCAAAGCTCACTAGTACACTTGAATGTAACATACACAAGGCCCTGGCTTTGATCCCCAGCCCTGCAGATAATCAAAGAATACCCAGCTAACATATATTCATAAAGTATCTACTCTATGCCAGAAATGACTGAAGCACTGGAGATGAATAAAGCATGGCCAAAGCAAAAATGTTTGTTCTGATGGAGCAAACTCAGACATAGAGATAGATTTGAGCCCTAGGGCTCATGGGGTAAGAACACCGCAGAGGGGACAGCAATGGAAAGCACTGAGACTCTGAATGTGTCTGAGCTGTCAAGGGATAGAGAAGAGATCGGTGGCGCACACCTTTAATCCTGGCATTTACACTTGGTAGACAAAGGCAAGTGGATTGCTGCAAGTTCAAGGCCAGCCAGGTCTACAAAGTAAGTCCAGGACAGCCAAGACTATACAGTGAAACCTTGTCTTGAAAAATAAACAAACAAGATAAGATTCTAGACATACCCTAAGAGAGACTGGACACTAATTGGATATTGTATATAGAAATAAAAATTATGAAGATGTAATCTAATTTTCTTCTGGGCTCATTAAAATGATTTATCAGGTAACCTAGGTTCAAGGATGAAACCCAATTCTCATATGATTATAGACTATTTCCTGATGACCTCTGGCCCTTTTCAAAACATATGCTACAGGTCATAAAAGGATAGGCAAGAAAAGGGTAACTCTATATAACTATATCACCTGACCAGAAAAACAATCCAAGGAGCCCAGTTTCTAAGAAGCTAAATATTGTAGAACACACACACACACACACACACACACACAAAATCAAGTACAAATTAAACAATAATTCTGTAAGTAATTCTAAAGCTTCTCATATGACAGCATAGACTTCAAAATAAAATTTGTCAATAAATATGTCAAACACCATGGGGAGACAAATAACAATAAACACTTTAAGTCTAGTGGAGTGACAGACATGTATACCAAGAATTCTGGAATTTTGATTTCTTTAAAAAGAACACACACACACACACACACACACACACACACACACACACACACACAGAGGAATATTACAAGAATATGTTTTCGTTTAAATCCCAGGTGTAGGGATCTGGGGCTGCTTCAAACTGTCCACAGCAGCTGACTATGATTTGCCTCATGCTCTACCAGAGGCATGGTTTTGCCAGCTGTAGATAGCAAATTTCTGCAATTGTGTGATGTTTGGAATTCTGGAAACTTCAGAGAGTGTATAAATGCTAAAGCCCCATAGGCATGGTTAGTGGTTGGTGGTCATTCAGGGGGGTTGACTGAGTTTGTCAGTAGTCATGCTCAAAAAAGAAATAAGAAAGAAATTAGATTCAGGAATCTGTCTCTCTCCCTCTATCCTTCTTTTTCTCCTATTTAGTATAGGGGGTGAATCTGAAGGGATAAAGGGTGGGAAAAAGAAGAACCCACTCAGTAATAAAAGTTCAACTACAGATCTGGAAACAAACAGAAGGATCATAATGTACCAAGTTGGTCATCTGGGATCCGCATCAGGAGCTGTGTGGAGGCATGTCTAACACCTCTTAGGAAAGCATGAAATGGAAAGGAAACCTCAAGGAAAAGCTTCAAAAAAGGAGACACACTTGAAGCTGAACCACCATGGACAGTGGGATATCTTTAAGAACAGGGCTTGCAGACAGGAAAGAAACATTGTACATAGAGGAATATGAAGACCATGGCTGGGATATAAGAAAACACAAGTATTATTAACAACACTCCCATCTGTTGACCACCCTGTCTGCCTGGCACTGTTTTAAGCACTCATGTGGGTTGTCACATTTATCTTTAGTTTTGTTTACATTTTCATAATATTCTTTTCACAATGAAGAAACTGAGGCATGAAGGTAGTAACTAGCCCAAGGGGCCCCCTGCTCACTGCGGAGTGAGTCTCAGGTCCTAAGATTCTAGAGCTTTTTCCATACTCAACATCTAGTTAAAGTGGAGTCAGGTGACAAATGGTGTCTAAAGCCATGAAGGGTCCCGAAGGCCATGCGTGGAAAGCAGCTGGTCAGACCTGCATCTCATGAGGTGCTACATGGTAGTTCTCTGAAGAAGAGAGAAACAGCAGGAAGAGCTACTGTGACAATTTTGAAGAGGCAATAAAAGCCTGAACAAAAGCAGGAGCTGAACAAAAGAAGGGAGCTGAGGAGCAGGCCTGGTGTCACACACCTTTAAACCCAACACTCAGGAAGCAGAGGGAGGCGGATCTCTGTGAGTTCAAGGCCAGCCTGGTCTACAGAGTGAGTTCCATGACAACTGGCAAAGACTACACAGAGAAACCCTGTCTTGAAAGACCAAAAAAAAAAAAAAAAAATTAAAAATTAAAAAAGGAAGGGAGCTGAGGAACCGACATCAGATCAAAGGGGAGCAGACATGGAAGGGTGGGCAGAACAGCAAACCCAGATGGCATCACATCCACAGTGAAGCATCTGCCAGCCACCCAGGAAGAGCAGTCCTTCAGTTAAGCAGATTAACAATTTAGGAGCCCAAGAAGGAAAAGGGTGAGCCAGAGAGCCAGGCTGCAAGCAAATGTTTTTTCATTGCCTATCTGTCTGCTTGTCTGTGTGCACATGTGTGCCAGGAAACTCAGGTAAAAGACTGTGACAGTGTCACATAAAGATCTCCCACGCCTTTAATCCCAGCACTCGGGAGGCAGAGGCAGGTGGATCTCTGTGAGTTCAAGGCCAGCTTGGTCTACTAAGTGAGTCCAGGACAGTCAAGGATACACAGAGAAACCCTGTCTCGAAAAACCACAAAAAAATAAAAAATAAAAATAAAAATAAAGATCTCCCACACTCACCCTCAAATCAGGACTCTAAAAGCTCACTCTGTTTTCAGCAAGAAACATCAAAATTCCAAAAGCTACATATAAGGAGGAATCATGTGGTATCTCTGGGATACTCCAGGTCACTGGGCTCTTTTGGCTAGATCTCGGTAGATCCTGGTGCGGGCTGCTACCAGCTGAGTTAATTCTTCCTGCTTCTCATCACTACTCAAGCTAGCTCAAGGAACAGTCCAGGAACCCCAGAGCAGTCCTCCTTAGTAACCTACCCCCAAAGCCAGGAAAACTCAAACTCTGGATCCTAAAAACTAGCTTCCTAGTTTAGCAAAGTGATAGAAATCAGCCTTTGTAACATTCGGCAGACACTTGAGAAAATCTTGCAGCCACGTAACATTTAAGCACCCTGAATATGGCATAAAGTACTTCCATAGTCCCAGACTTTTACTTGTTTCTCATTTAAAATGAATGAATAAATCAAAAGAGATTGTAATCATTCTGGGATTCTGTAATTGCCAACTCACTCCCCAGGTCTTATCCACTTACCAATGGCTATCGGAATATGGCTGGATCAATCGACCGGTAGCCTTCACACAGCTTTACTTTCACAAACTTTTTTTAATTTACGGACCCCCTGGAACTGGAGTTGCAGACAGCTGTGAGTCCTGGGAACTGAACCAGGGTGCTTTGGAAGAGCAGTGGTCACTTTTAACTGCTGAGCCTACTCTCCAGTCCCTTCTCTCACAAATTTTAAGCCAAGTTCTAGAAACCAAAGTCAATCTGTAGGACACAGACATATCAAGCAACTATATTTTGTTGTTTAACTCTTTCCACACTCATCTTATAAAATACCTGTTTCCCAGAAAAGGTACCTATCTACACTCATGTTCCCCTGACACTATTTTTTTTGCTTTTGGAGACAGGGTCTCACTGTGTAGCCCTGGCTGTCCTGGACTCTCTGTGTAGACCAGCCTGGCCTTGAGCTCACAGAGATCCACCTGCCTCTGCCTCCCGAATGCAAGTGCTGGGATTAAAGGCGTGTGCCACCATGCCCGGCAATTACAGACAGCTGTGAACTGCCATGTGGGTGCTGAGATTTGAACCCAGGTCCTTTGGAAGAGCAGCCAGAACTCTTAACTGCTGAGCCATTTCTCTAGCCCCTCCCCTAACACTCTTAAAGGCACTCCGACTATAGAGCTCAAATGAAGACCTGAGCTGCTGTGAGAGATTAGTTTAGTATCTCCTTATTCTAGGCATTGAATTTAATACATGTAAACTGTATTTACTAATATATGCCTTATTGGGATCACTGAATAATAAAAATGTTTCCAGAAAGAGTAAAAACCAAATTCATACTCCACCCATCACCTGCTCTTAGAATCTGTACCTTCTAACTTTCCATAGAAACAATTTCTACCCTTTCAGGTCTGAGATGCACACTTACTTCTCAACATAACCACATCAACCTCCCTTTGACTCTTGTTTGAGACTGTATCTTATTATAAAGGCTTAACTGCCCTAGAACTCACTGTGCAGATCAGGCTGGCCACAAATTGACAGAGGCCCGTCTGTCTCTGCCTCTAGAGTGCTGGGATTAAACAGGTGTATGCCACCATCTACCACCATCTTTCTCTTTTGTGATGTTATAGCAGAAATCACAACATCCCCCTTTGGGCCTCTTTTTATATGATGGCTCATTTGTTCCCCAGGCCTACCATCCAAAGCACCTGTAAAACAGCCTACTCCTACTCGGACTCTGGTGCCACCCTCCACACCTTACAAGCCCTCAGTCAGGATTCCCTGACAGAACGATGATAAATATGTCTTGACCAACATGTTCTCAGCTATAAATGTAATGTGCAGCCCATTTACAATTCCATGCATTATACAGTATTGCTTCTAAATAGGCCATCCCAAATTGTGGCTACGCTACGAAGATCCCTAAAATAGACATGGTCCTGCTGTTCTGGCCTTTGTGTCACTTGTAGATGTGAGCCTGCTCTGAGAATATCAACTCTATTACTTCTTGGAGGAGTTACCTGCACCACTGTTGCTAAGTAGGCTGGCAGAAAGCTCTTCTGGTCCACTGAAGTTCAAGGACATGCTGTCACCAGGCTGGCGGGAAGTGCTGTGCCTGAAGAGAACAAAGCCAGGCCACCTGGCTTAATTAATGGAGATCATCACTTTTTTTCCTGCTCACCCTGAATCCTAGTGTGTGTGGGAGGGCGTATGGGGAGAGGAAAGGCTCATTAAAAAAACAGGCCTCAACATTCAGTCACATAGTCTGTCAACCTTTGGGATCCATACCTCAAACCATCACGCAGCACTGCTTCATTTGTGTGCCAACCTTAGACACCCTCCCTGGTTGTTTATCCACCACTATGCTAGACCACTTCCCCTATCTGCCCTATGTCTCCCTGCTTAATAACAAGAGGAGGATATAAAATGCTTGACTGATGTACCAGAGTTAACCTGATGAAGAGTGCCACACACCATCCAGACCTGCACATGAACACCCCCGAGCAATGACGATGTCCAGTGTCTAAGGAAGGGGCCAGGAGGGCTACTCTTTGTAAAGTGTCTCCTGAAGCAATTCAGGACCAGGGAGCCCAGGTCTAAGCAGGGTCACGCTCATCAAGGCTTAAATGACCTTCTTCCTACACTGACTCTTCAGATGCTTTGTAAAACATTCACACCTTTTGTTGAAAAACTAACATGCCAAGTCACAGGGAGGCTGTCTAAGACAACAGCATGAATCACCTGTCCCAGAACCCTATAGACAAATCCTAAAATAAAAAAGAGATAAACCACCAGGCGTGGTGGCGCACACCTTTAATCCCAGCACTTGAGAGGCAGAGGTAGGCAGATCTCTGAGTTCAAGGCCAGCCTGGTCTACAAAGTGAGTCCAGGACAGTCAAGGATACACAGAGAAACCCCGTCTCGAAAAACCTAACAAAAAGAGAGAGAGAGAGAGAGAGAGAGAGAGAGAGAGAGAGAGAGAGATCCCATTTTCATCTTTGACCAAGGTTTGGAAGAAAATTAGGAAATTCACAAAATGTAAGCTCAAAACAAACCTAAGGTAGGGCCTTAGGTAATTATACAGGCAAAATGTTAGGCTGTTTGCTTTCACCCTTTGGCCAGGGATGGGATGACACTGGCTGACAAAGGAGGGTCCTGACAGAATGTGCTCTAAGTCACAAATGTGTCATCTCATCAGCAGTCTGTTCAGCACTGTCCTGGGCTACCTTCCAGAGCATTGTGCAAATTCTCACCTTCCAGCAGCTTCATGATATGCCAACTCCAGCAGCTCTGCAGAGGAGTGGGTGAGATCCCTCTGCCGGCTGCCCTGCAGCTCTGCCATGTTCTGCCGGGTTTGATGATGGATCTGGATGGCCTCTCCAGAAGGTCCTACCCAGACAAAGAACCATTGAATGTTATTCCCACCTGACAGCTCATGCCACACACGAGAACATACTCTTCCTTCTTTCCAACTGTTGGACACTGGAGAGATCTAACAAAGAGCACAGCAAGAGGAATATTATACAAGAGACTATCAGACTCCCATGGAGGACTCATCCTCCAAGCAGGCCCCATTACCATGTCCAGTGTGTTAAGAATATTTAGGAAGCCGGGCGGTGGTGGCGCACGCCTTTAATCCCAGCACTTGGGAGGCAGAGGCAGGCGGATCTCTGTGAGTTCGAGGCCAGCCTGGTCTACAAAGTGAGTCCAGGACAGCCAGAGCTACACAGAGAAACCCTGTCTCGAAAAAACCAAAAGAAAAAACCAAAAAAAAAAAAAAAAAGAATATTTAGGACCCTCAGTTTCGTGAATAACTATGGAGATGCCATAGGGAAATAGACAAATACGGAAGGCTAAAAAGATGAAATAGAAGGAAAATAAAATGAAATAAAAAGCTGGGCATGGTGGAACACTCCTTTCCCAGCACTTGAAAGGCAGAGGCAGAGTTCAAGGTCGGTCTGGTCTCCAGAGTGAATTACCGGTCAGCCAGGGCTACACAGAAAAACCTGTCTTGAAAAAACAAAAACAAAGCCGGGCGGTGGTGGCGCACGCCTTTAATCCCAGCACTTGGGAGGCAGAGGTAGGCGGATCTTTGTGAGTTCGAGGCCAGCCTGGTCTACAAAGTGAGTCCAGGACAGCCAGAGATATTCAGAGAAACCCTGTCTCGAAAAACCAAAAAAAAAAAAGAAAAAACAAAAACAAAAACCAAACCAAAAAATAACAAGTGTGGCTCTAGGAATCAAGGGTGCTTAAGTACAAAAAAATGACAGAGTAGGAAAGGTCAGAATTAGTCATATCTACTAAAAGGCACTTCCCATAAATATACAACTTAGAGGGCTAAATAAGGTTACCCAGGGTTAAAGGCAAGATCTATCTGAGTAGAAAAAGGATCTATGATAACCCAAATGTGAAAGAGGGAAAGTGTGTGGAGATCAAGAGATTGGGTAAGAAGGGAGAGAGCCTCTGAGGGTGGGAATGAGGAGCCCAGAGGTTTGGCTGCTGGGGAAGAAAGGTCTTAGTTATTAGTGGGTCATGTTTATAAGAGGATAAACAACTCAGCAGTATCTGGAGACTAGGTTTTGTGTGTGTGTGTGTCTGTGTATCTGTGTATGTGAGATGTGGGTGTGAAGGGAAGGGTAGAAAAACAAAGAGCTAGCCGGGCGGTGGTGGCACATGCCTTTAGTCCCAGCACTTGGGAGGCAGAGGCAGGCGGATCTTTGTGAGTTCGAGGCCAGCCTGGTCTACAAAGTGAGTCCAGGACAGCCAGGGCTACACAGAGAAACCCTGTCTCGAAAAACAAAAACAACAACAAAAAAAAAGAAAAACAAAGAGCTGAAGGTCATGGTAGAAAGTTCTCTTACGAGGTCTTAGTCTAGGGTCTGGGGAGACAGCTCATTCGTAAAATGCTTGGTTAAGTATGGGGGCCTGAGTTCAGATCCCCAGCATCTATAAGGTGGGTGTGGCATTATGTACCAGTAACCCTAGTGCTAGGAAAATAGAGCACAAGAATTTGTGGGGCTTGTTGGGAAGCTAGTCTAGCTCAACATTTAGCTCTAGGTTCAATAGAAGAGCCTACCTCCAAAACTAAGAGCAACAGAAGACACTCTGGCCTCCACTTGCCTGCATATGCTTACACACACTTAGACACACACACACACACACACACACACACACACACACACACAGCCCTATAGTTGTCCACATGCTTGCAGAGAGAGAGAGAGATTTCTCAGCCTGAGGCTGGAGATGTAACTCAGCTGAGACAGGTCTCACCTAGTATGCAGGAAGCATGAAGCTCTCTCTGGGTTTGAGCCCCAGCATCACATGAACGGACTGTGGTGGTGGTGGTGGTAATCATAAATTCAAGGTTATTTTCTGTTACATGCAAAGTTCAACACTAGTCTGGGCTATATGAGACTCTGTCTCAAAAATAAATAAAAAGCAAGCCGGGCGGTGGTGGCGCACGCCTTTAATCCCAGCACTTGGGAGGCAGAGGCAGGCGGATCTTTGTGAGTTCGAGGCCAGCCTGGTCTACAAAGTGAGTCCAGGACAGCCAAGGATACACAGAGAAACCCTGTCTCGAAAAACCAAAAAAAAAAAAATAATAAAAAATAAAAAAATAAAATAAAAAGCAAAAGCAAGTACAAAAGTGAGAAATAGAGATAGATATCTGAAAAGAATGTGGTAGTGCCAGGCATGGTGGCGCATACCTTTAATCCCAGCACTCACACTCAGGAGACAGAGGCAGGCAGATCTTTATGAGTTCCAGGCTAGCCTGATCTACAAAGTGAGTCCAGGACAGTGAGGGATACACAGAGAAACCCTGTCTGGAAAAAAAATCAAAAGGAAAAAAAAACAGAATCTGGTAGTAATAACAATAAAAAAGAAAGTAAGTTGAGCATGGTGGTACATGCCTTTAATCCCAGCACTCGGCAGGCAGAGGCAGCTGGATATCTGTAAATTCAAGGTCAGCCTGGTCTACAAAGTGAGTCCAGGACAACTAGAGATATACAGAGAAACCCTGTCTCAAAAAACGAAAACAAAAAAAAAAAAAAGAAAGAAGAAAAGATTTAGACATTTCTAATCATTCGGTAAGATGGTTCCCACATTAAAACAAACCAAAACAAAAAAACACAAAATTGAGCCTAATTCATCTGTTCCTTCCTGACCCAGCAAGAGCCCATTAAGCTGAAGTTTAATTTTAACTACAGCTTTATAAACCCTTACTGTCATCTTCTTGAGGCCAGAAAAGAGCAAAAAGATAGGCAACAAAAAACAGTGAAGTAAAAATAATTATTTTTCCTCACCAGCCAGAGACCCCTGAGATATGACAAAGTAATATAAATGGAGATTAGAGAAGCAATGGGTAAAAATGAGGGACAGGAAAGCACGGTCCCTTTCAAAAAAAAAAAAAAATCAAAGCCCTTAAGTTAACATAGCTGGTCAGTTGCAAAGCTTGTTCTCAAGTGTGTCTTCAAAGATCCTCCTGAGAACCCTGTGAAGAGTCCAGCAGGCATATCCATTGCACTGGTGGGGCACATGACTAGAGACACATGGTTCATTAGCGCTAAGGACCAGAGCTAGGAACTCACAGTCCAAGGATCTTCCCTGAGCAGGTAACTTACCTACAGGAAAAGTGTGCATCCAGCGCCTTCTGTTGGAGGTCAGCTTCATGGGCATTCTTGAGGGGGCAAAGGGGTTAATCAGTGCTCTCTGAGGTGTGTGTCCACCAGGTCGGACATGTAGCATGGACTCCGCACTGCCCACATGGAACCTCCCTGGTGCACTAGAGTCCCGCTGCGGTGCTTCTATCATGTTCTCCAGGGCATCTGCTGGTAATCACGGAATTTGAACAAAGACAAAGCACAAAGCCACAATGAAATCAGAAGCCTGATGAGTCAAGGCTAGCAAAACTCTAGGACATCATAAATATCAAGACTAAGAGAAATTAGTAAAATAGTGAAACTGAAGAAATAAAACATGCTTAGGTTTGTTTACTTTCCAAACATTCTGAAGACCTGATCCAGTGAAGACACACACAAACCTACTGGATTTCTGTATTTTGCTAGGGGACTGTGAACACTGAGCTGGATGTGATGAGTAATGAATGATGGGACTTAAGTTATTTCCCTTGGAAATGGAGTGAATATATATACTCTATATGGGCAGAACAATAAAAATAAATGTTTGGGCCAGGTGTGACAGCATATACCTATAGTCACAGCACTTGGATGGCAGAGATAAACAGATTTTTGAGTTCAAGGCCAGTCTGGTCTACATTGTGAACTCCTAGCCAGCCAAGGCTGCATTGTGAGACCCTGCCTCAATAAATAATAAATTAAAGAACAAAAGAATGAAAGACAAGCCGGGCGTTGGTGGCGCACGCCTTTAATCCCAGCACTTGGGAGGCAGAGGCAGGCGGATCTCTGTGAGTTCGAGGCCAGCCTGGTCTACAAAGTGAGTCTAGGACAGCCAGAGCTATTATACAGAGAAACCCTGTCTCGAAAAACCAAAAAAAAAAAAAAAAAGAATGAAAGACAAACAGACAGATGGACAGACAATGTTTGATGACCAGACTAGCTCATTCAACCCATTTGATTTTAAACATACGAGGCTAGACTCCCTCTCCATTGGCACTGAAACCACACAACATTAGTTCCAGTCAAAAGAACATGGGTGGAAGCCCACCCAAGGGCTAGACAACAGCATCTCCATTATCTTTTCCTCTTCCACGACAACTATAGAAATCAATGTTGGCAAAGATGACGGCATCCTAGGATAAAAGGAATCTTGAGCTCCTCCATCTTTAGGAGGCTCCCCCACTGAGCCTATGTACTGAAACAGGTGTAAGCATGTCTGTGTTAAATTGAAGAAATGCTCTCAAGGAAAAAGAATAAAGAATGTGTTCATGTTTGCCCAGGCAAGGAAATGTTATGGTATTTAGAGTCAGCCTATCCAGTGCAATGGCCAATTACAGCGACGGAGGCAGTGAGCTATACGACCTGAAAGGGTCTAAGAAGGGAAAACCATGGGAACCAAGCCCCTTTGACCATCCATGTTCAGTAAGCAAGTATGCTGATTAGAAAGTAGCATAGGGGCGTGGTGGCACACATCTTTAATCCCAGCACTCATACTCGGGAAGCAGAGGCAGGCGGATCTCTGTGAGTTTGAGGCCAGCCTGACTGGCCTTGTGGCCAGTCTAACAAAGAGAGTTCCAGGACAACCAGAACTGTTACACAGAGAAACGGTGTCTTGGAAAAAACAAAACACAAACAAGCAAACAAAAGGTGTCGCCAAGGAATGTTTTAACCTGGCATAGTGGCTTACATCTGTAATCTCAGCACTTAATAGGCTGAGGCAGAAGGATCATCTTGAGTTTGAGACCAGCCTAGGCCAGTGTGACCCTGTCTTAAAAAGCGTGAGAACAGTTACAGCAAAGGGCTCGTAGGCTCAGTGCTTGTCCTGCAAGTGGGAAGATCTAAGTTTGGATCTCTATGCCCAGCATGTTCAGTGGCTCAGGCTTGTGTCATCCTAGCGATGGAGAGATGGGAAGTGAAAACAGACAGATACCTGGAGCTGCTGGTCAACTAGCCTACCTTCCTTGGCAAAGCCATGTTGATTTCAGTTGTTATTTATTATTACTATGTGGGACATGGGTGTCACAACACACACATGGAGACCCAAGGACAATTCTGTGGAGTTGATTCTCCTTTCATCTTTATGTGAGTTCTAGAAATTGAATTCAGGACATCAGGCTTGTCTTACAAATTCCTTTACTAGCTGAGTCATCTTGCCAGCCCCAAAAAGACAAGTTTCAAACAAAAAGTACCCACATACACATAATAATCTAATATTTAGCATAAAACATTCTACATCACTGTAATATTTCATCTTTGAATCTGATTTATATTTTGCATATAATTATAGAATAGTTAAATCACCACAAAAATTGTCACTAGACATAGTGTTTACCTGTAATTCCAACATCAGGGGTGTAGTGGATAGGAAAACAGCTAATTAAAAGAAAGAACTACATGGTGATGTCCTCTATCAAGCAAAGTGGAACCTCTACTTCTCACTATGACATACACATTGCACTGGTAAATTCGCAGTTAGTGTACAGTTTAAGTTTGTTAAAAATGGGACTCAGAGTGAGGAGGCCCTCTCTTGTTTCAGACTCAAACACGTTCATGAGATGTGTCCTCAAATAGCTGCTGTCCCAGCTCTGTGGTAGGGAAATGGTAAAGCAGAAAACAGTTAAGGTATTAAAAGCGCTGCACTGCCAGGTGTAATGGTGCATGCATGCTTTAATCCTGGCACTCAGTGGGCACTGACAGCCAGATCTGAGTTCTAGGAAGCTTGGTCATCAAGGCTACAAAGTGAAATCCTGCCTTAAAAAAAAAAAACAAACTTTTTATCAGGGTTGGAGAGACAGCTCAAGGGTTAAGACCACTAGCTGCTTTTCCAGAGGACCCAGGTCCAATTCCCAGCACAGATGGCAGTTCACAGCTGTTTGTACTCCTGGTCCAGGGGATCCAACTCCCTCACACAGACACATGCAGGCAAAATACCAATGGACATAAAATAAAAATAAATACATTATATTAAAAAATAACAACAATGAGCCGGGCGGTGGTGGCGCACGCCTTTAATCCCAGCACTTGGGAGGCAGAGGCAGGCGGATCTTTGCGAGTTCGAGGCCAGCCTGGTCTACAAAGTGAGTCCAGGACAGCCAGAGCTGTTAAACAGAGAAACCCTGTCTCAAAAAACCAAAAAAAAAAAAAATAAATAACAACAATGAAAAACTCCCCCCCCCAGAACAGCTAGAAGGTAAACTCTCTACAACAGCAGTTACTATTATTTCTCCTATAATATAAAAATATCTGTGGTGCACTGGGCATGATGGCACAAGCACTTGAAAGGCAGAGCCATGCAGATCTCTAAGTTCGAGGCCAGCCTGGTCTATATAGTGAGTTCCAGGACAGCCAGGGCTACACAATGAGACACTGTCTCAACATCCACCCCCCCAAAAAAAAAATCTATGGTGGGGATAGGAAAACAAAAGCTCATCTACAGACAGAAAGTTCAATTGGGAATTCCAACTGACTGCCTCAACTTCCCCAGGTGACTTTTGCTGAATGTGTACAAGCCTTTGCTTTGATGATGGTACCCTTGTTTGCTCTCTCAATCCGGTTACTCCAGTGGTCTGTTGGATGTTGTAACTGATTTGGTAACATCTTGCTGTCTGTCTGGTGCTTCTATCTGCCACTTGTTACTTGTCTTTTCACTTTTGCTGCTTACTTAATAAACTCACTCACAGATCATTCTCTGAACTGAACAGAATATACTGTAAATTAATGAATTGGTGCTTTGATTTACCAAATAAGAAAAAAAGGCCTAATTAATTACTATAGAAAAGAAAGAAAAAACTCAGCTGGATGGGATGGTGCACATCTACAATCCCAGCACTAGGGAGGGTAAGGCAGGAGGATTGCTTTAAGTTCAAGGCTAACCTGGGCAACAGTAAAGTGAGACTATCTCAAAAAGGGGCTGGCAAGAGGGCTCAGCAGGTGCAGGCCGGGCCACTAAGCCTGATGACCTCAGTTTGATCTCCAGAACACACAGGGTGGAAGGACTGCACAGTGGATTTGAAGCCATCCTGGGCTATATAAACCTTGTTTCAAAAAAAACAAGGAAGAACACTTTAAAATAACATTGTGTTTAAAATGTAAATATTAAGTTAATGTAAGTGACATATGCTATACTCTCTAACCATGTAAAGAAATATCTGCTTCTTTCTCTTTTGAAATTTCATCCTTTCAGCCAATTAAAAAAAATCCAACCATCAAAAATATTTATAGGAGGCCTGGCATGGTGGCACACATCTTTAATCCCAGCACTCAGGAGGCAGAGGCAGCCAGTTCTCTTGAGTTCAAGGCCAGCCTGGTCTATAAAGTGAGTTCCAGGATAGCCAGGGCTATACAGAGAAACCTGCCTCAAAAAACAACAACAAAATTTATTTATTGATTTATTTATTTATAAGCCCTAAGCAGAGCATCATAGCTCCTAATTGATAATGTGTCTTATTGTCAAGTGCTTGGGCCCAGGAGCTGAAATTTGCCTTGGTGACATACTGTGTGATGGAAAAATCCCCTGCCTGTTAGGTTCCTTCTACTGCAAGAGGAGGCGACTGTGTGCATACAGCATTCCTGAGGCGTAAACACAACCAGGACGGGTATGCCTCTCATCTACATATTCTTAAGTAATAAAACTATGGAGGACAATGGTTAGTGGAGGGGATGGCTCTAAAGGGTGGCATGAGAGCAACTGGTAACAATGGCACTGTTCTGTAGCTCGTTCTCTTCTCTTGCATACTGGTACTAAGCTCAGTGACTTCTGCATGCTGGGCAGATGCTCTACCACTGAACTGCATTCCCAAACACTTCCATCTTTTTGGTTTTTACCTTTTATTTTGAGAGAATGTTTCTTCATTGCTCAGGCTGGCCTCGAACCACCACACAACCAACACAGGCATTGAACTGGTGACCCTCCTTGCCTCAGCCTCCCCAGTAACTGGGGTTATGTACCTGTGCTACCAGGCCTGGCTGCAGAACTGCTCTGTCTTTTTTTTTTTTTTGGTTTTTCGAGACAGGGTTTCTCTGTTTAACAGCTCTGGCTGTCCTGGACTCGCTTTGTAGACCAGGCTGGCCTCGAACTCGCAAAGATCCGCCTGCCTCTGCCTCCCAAGTGCTGGGATTAAAGGCGTGCGCCACCACCGCCCGGCTGCTCTGTCTTTTTTGTTTGTTTGTTTTTCGAGACAAGCTTTCTCAGTTTAACAGTCCTGAATGTCCTTGAACTTGCTTTGGAGACCAGGCTGGCTCTCTGCCTCCTGAGTGGTGGGATTGATTAATGGAGTGTGCAACCACACCCAACTCCCTGTTCTGTGTTTTAATAGAAGCTGTGGTAAAATGAGTCTTTCTTTATGTGATTAAAACCACATAAAACAAAGGAGTGCAGGTATAAGCGAGTAAGTTCTGTGATTTTATACCAGTTTTAAGTTCCTGGTTTTGAATCTGCACTACAGTCATACAATCGTTTCCACTGGGGAGAACAAAAGGTTCGATAGCCTCCCTGTATATTTGTTGATATTTCCCATGAGTTCATATTTGTTTCAAGAATAAAAGGTTTTTTTGCTTGTTTGTTTTTTGAGACAGGGCCTCAAGTTTGTAGCCCTAGCATTGAACTCACTATGTAGACCAGGATGGCCTTGAAGTTACACAGATCTGCCCAACTCTGTTGAAATTTAAGGTATATGCCACTATGCCATTTGGTTTTGTTTTGTTTTTTAAGTCAGAGGAGCCTATAAACTTCACTGGCAGCTGCAGCTGGATAGACAAGATAGGACACAGGAGGAGTAACACCTGTGTTCCCTAGTATTTGACAGATTAGTGGGTGACAGCAAACTAAAAAAGAGGAGAAGCCGGAGAGATAGCTCAGACATTAGGAGCACTAACTGTTCTTGCAAAGGACCCTGATTTGGTTCCTAGCATCCCATGTCAGGCAACTCACAAGTGCCTGTAATTCCAGCCCAGGGGTATCCAACCTCTGGGCTCTGCAAACACATACATACCCACACAGACAGATAAAAATTAAACACAGGAAGTGATCAGGATGTCAGGAGTCAGATGTGGTAAAAAAAAAAAATGAAGAAGAAGAAGAAGAAGAAGAAGAAGAAGAAGAAGAAGAAGAAGAAGAAGAAGAAGAAG
>CAJQZJ010031795.1:2625921-2751916 GCA_907164525.1 Lophiomys imhausi | reverse complement strand
AGAAGAAGAAGAAGAAGAAGAAGAAGAAGAAGAAGAAGAAGAAGAAGCTGCCAAAACAGCTCAAGAAGCAGGCCAGGGAGCGGAAGAACCAGCTCAGGGGTTGACAGCCAAGGCCACAGGAAAGCGCCTGGCCTCGGGTGCAATGAAGAAAGCTGGCCACAGTAAGCTGTTCTTTACACCTGAGATGATGGTGACTCTCTTCCATTCCCAGTTAAACATCTCAATTTCCTGCCCTAACATCTTTTACCACTAATAGCTAAAATAAAGTGTTATTCTGGAACATACTGACACTGTAATAAACTTTATACAATGGCTCACTGTCTCTAGTTCTCTAGTTTTCATTTAACTCAGCTATTCCTACCTCAACTGTGAATTTGGCGGAGGGGGGGGGGTGCAGAGTTCAAGGCAGAGTTTCTCTGTGTAGCCCTGCACCTGGCTAGCCTGGAACTACGAGATCCATCTGCCTCTGCCTCTGAGTGCTGGGATCAAAGGTGTGTGCCACCACTACAGGGCTCAACAGTGAATTTAAAGGAACTCAAGTCTGGAGTCCTGACAGAGCCTGCTGTTTCATCTTTGTTGCACTCTGAAGTCTCTATCACCTTCAATAAACTAACTTTTTTTTTTGTTGTTGTTGTTTTTCGAGACAGGGTTTCTCTGTGTAGCCCCGGCTGGCCCTGGACTAACTTTGTAGACCAGGCTGGCCTCGAACTCCCAAAGATCCACCTGCCTCTGCCTCCAGAGTGCTGGGATTAAAGGCATGTGTCACCACCACCCGGCTTAAACTAACCTTTTTTTTTTTTTTTTGGTTTCTCAAGACAGGGTTTCTCTGTGTAACAGCCCTGGCTGTCCTGGACTTGCTTTGTAGACCAGGCTGGCCTCGAACTCACAGAGATCCGCCTGCCTCTGCCTCCCAAGTGCTGGGATTAAAGGCGTGCGCCACCACACCCGGCTCTAAACTAACCTTTTTAAAAAACAGAATCTCATTGTATATCACTGTGTAGCCTCAGCTGGCCTGAAACTCACTATGTAGACCATGCTGGACATGAAGTTACAGAGATCTGCCCATCTTTGCAACCCCAGTGATGGGATTAAAGGTGTGCACCACCACTCCCAGCTATACCAACTTATATAAAAAATAAAAATTAAGCATCATAAAATCAGAGGGAGAAAGCCGGGCGTGGTGGCGCACGCCTTTAATCCCAGCACTCGGGAGGCAGAGGCAGGCGGATCTCTGTGAGTTCGAGGCCAGCCTGGTCTACAAAGCGAGTCCAGGACAGCCAGAGATACACAGAGAAACCCTGTCTCGAAAAACCAAAAAAAAAAATCAGAGGGAGAATATGTGGCATGTCTGGGTGTTTGTGAGAGACTGATTCTAGGAATCTTCCCCTCTGCCCCACTGTGGATATTAAAACCTTTATATAGAAGAATAGTATTTGCATATAACATATATATCTAATAATTCTAAATTATAACAACAAATACCATGTAAGTATTTGATATACTATATTATTTGTGAAGTAATGATAAGAATAAAAACTCTGACTATGTTCAATATAAACTATTTTTGTGTGTATAGGTGTTTTGCCTGCATGTATGTCTAGGTACCACAAGAATGCTCAGTGCCTTCAGGTCAGAATAGGAACTGAATCATCCCCTTGGAACTGGAATCATAGATAAGGTTATGAGCCATCATGTGGGTGCTGGGTATCAAATCTGGATCCTCTGCAAGAGCAGCAATTGCTTGTAAATGATGAGCCATCTCTCCAGCCTTCAGTACAAATACCTTAAATATACATACCAATCCACAGTTCATTCATCTAACCTATGGGTATAGAAATCTGTTGTTTTAATATGAAGTGGGCCTGGTGACAAGGTCTGTAATCCCAGCTAACCCTGAAGGCTGAGTCTGGGGGATGGCAGGCTTAAGGACTATTTAGGCTAGAGAGAAAGTTCAAGTCCAGCCTGGGCAACTTAGTGAGACTCTGTCTCAAATTTAAAAAAAATGCAAAAAGACCTAGGATGAAACCCAGTGGTATGGCACTCACCCTGAGTTTAATCGCCACTACTACAAAGAAAGTGGTTTATATATGCAAAGCCAATTACAGAGGACACAGTTATTTTAAGTACGGCACAAATGGAGATGATGAGAAAATAACAAACTCCTTTGACCCTAGGCCTAAAATGGCTCTGCAGATGATATACAAAAATATTATAACACACACACAAAACACCTAATATGATTGTACCCATTTGCTGGTATGGAAATAACTAAAATATGACTTACACCCACCCCACTCCAATCACTTCCTGTCACTCCCATCCCTCACCACTGCAAAGAAACTGTCCCCAGACCTCCCCAGCTCAGTCTGCTTCAGCATTCTAACCTCGGGTGCTGGTGTAGCCCAGCGAGCTGCTGACTTCATACTGGTGCAGGTGAGGGTTAGGGATCATCAGGATGTTGGTGCTCCTGCCTAGGGAGCTGTCATCAGAAGCCTGGCTCCTCACTTCCTCAGTGGGCAATGCACGGCTTGGCAGGGAAGGGCTGGATGAGACATCGCAGGAGCTGGCACTTTTGCGATTATTATTCTCCTGCTCTCTCACAGACCTGACATGCAAGAGATGAATTGCCACCACGAAAAGGACACTTACCTTGGAGTTAAAATGTCAATGATGATCATCAGCTATATATACACAGGAAATCAGTATCAAAACTCCCAATGTGTAGCCGGGCGGTGGTGGCGCACGCCTTTAATCCCAGCACTTGGGAGGCAGACGCAGGCGGATCTTTGTGAGTTCGAGGCCAGCCTGGTCTACAAAGCGAGTCCAGGACAGCCAGAGATACTCAGAGAAACCCTGTCTCGAAAAACCAAAAAAAAAAAAAAAAAAAACTCCCAATGTGGGAAACAATGCTAGCCTGGACAACAAAGCAAGATTTCATCTCAAGCCAGGCATGGTGGTGCACGCCTTTAATCCCAGCATTTGGGAGGCAGAGGCAGGCATTCCTCTGATTTCGAGGCCAACCTGGTCTACAAATTGAGTCCAGGAGAGCCAGGGAAACATGGAGAAACCCTGCCTCACCAAAAAAAAAGATTCCATCTCAAGAAGGAAAAGCAAAGGCCATGATGGTTTATATGTAATCCTGGTAACTGAGAGGCTGAGGCAGGGAGGATTACCAAGAGGTCACAGACATTCTCGGCTACACAGTGAGTCCATGAACTATAGAGAATGAGAACCTATATCAAAACAAGAAGAAAAAATAAACTTTCAAAAAAGGATTTTATTATTTTAATTAGGTATACTTGTCTGCTTAAAAGCATGTGCATGTGAATGCAGGTACCTGGATTTGATTCCCCTCAGCCGGAGTTACAGGAAGACCCTCTGTGAGAGGGCCAATGTATGTAAATGTTATGCTTGTGTGTATGTAGGTGCATCACATGCTTGCCTGGTGCCTGTGGAGGTTGGAAGAGAACTCTGGATCTCCTAGAACCTGGAGTTCCAGAAACTAGATGGTTGTGCACCACCATGTGGATGCTAGCAACTAAACTTGGTCCTTTGAAGAGTGACAAATGCTCTTAACCACTGAGCCATCTCTCTAGCTCTAACTGAAATTATCCCCCCCCCCCCCTTTTTTTTGTTTTTTGAGACAGGGTTTCTCAATGTAATAAACCTGGTTGTCCTGGACTCAATTTGTAGACCAGACTGGCCTTGAACTCACAGAGATTAGACAGCCTCTGCCTCTGCTTTCCGAGTGCTGGGATTAAAGGTAATTTAAATATTTTTAAGGATGCTCTCATAAAGAACTCTCAGGTTTTAATTTTATAAAAGTCTGTTTTAATATAAACAAGGTTTAGAACAAAAAATATAAAACACTTCATGAATTTGCATGTTATCCTTGCACGGGGGCCATGCTAATCTTCTCTGTATGGTTCCAATTTTAGTACATGTGCTCCCAAAGCGAGCATCCCTCCAGTTTTCTTTCTTTCTTTCTTTCTTTTTTTTTTTTGGTTTTTGGAGACAGCATTTCTCTGTGTAGCCCTGGCTGCCCTGGACTCACTTTGTAGATCCGCCTGCCTACAGAGTGCTGGGATTAAAGGCATGTGCTACCACGACCGGCCCCTCCAGTTTTCTTAACCAATCTTTATTTCCTGAGATATAGTCTCACTATACAACTGAGGCTGGCTTTAAACTTAAAATCCTCCCACTTTGTCTCCTGAGTGCTAGGTTACAGGCCTGTGCACCATATCTGGACCCTAAATAATTTTATATGACCCCAGGGGAATCTGACAGAAAACCTGCATGTGGCAAGGCGCTGAGCCCGGGATGGACCAGGCAGCTTGAATACTTGAGCATCATAGGCATCATAATCTACTTGGATGGGAAGGGTATTCTCTGATTCCTTTGGAGTCCCGAGAGCTGCAAAACACAAATAATACAATTAAAACACATTTCTAACATACTTAGAGATATCTCTACAAGTATAGCTATCTATTAGAGACCTATAGAGATGACCTATAGAGCCATCAAAATCTACAAGGCACAGGTGATCATCCAACAAGGAAAAGATGGAATAATAACCCAATCATCAGGTTAGGACTCACATAAATGACAAAGTGATGTTAAAATAGTATAGAGTTGGGCTGGAGAGATGGATCAGCGGTTAAGAGCACCGACTGCTCTTCCAGAGGTCCTGAGTTCAATTCCCAGCACCCACATGGTAGCTCACAACCATCTAGAATGAGATCTGGTGCTCTCTTCTGGCCTGCAGGCATACACATGCTTCAATTCAGAACATTGTATACATAATAATAAATTTTTAAAAATCTTTAAAAAAAAAAACAACAAAAAAAAAGGTATAGAGTTGCTGGGAAGTGGTGGCACACGCCTTTAATCCTAGCACTCGGAAGGTAGAGAGAGGCAGGTGGATTTCTGAGTTCAAGGCCAGCCTGCTCTACAGAGTGAGTCCAGGATAGCCAGGGCTACACAGAGAAACCTGTCTCGAAAAACCAAAAAAAGAAGAGAAAAGAAAAGAAACAAAGGAAGGCAGGCAGGAAGGAAGGCAGTGTTAAGAGTTAGGGCACTTGAGTCTCTGCAGTCTTGCTTCAAATACTGGCTAAGCATCCTCACTGCTTTACCACTCTTCAGCTGAACCCAGAACTTGACCCAGTCACTGCAGCTTACAAGGACAACTACAAGGTGGCTAACGACCCTTCCAAAGGTGACATGAGGAATGTGGCTATCTTGACTTTGATATGACCCTTTTAAAGATATTCCACATTATTCTGTTGCCATGAGTTAGCTGACTATTTCTAAAAGTGATGAAAAAAAATCTCAAAAATACTCACATGTATCACGGCCATTTTTGGTTTTCTCAGAAGCAGACTGAAAAATTCAAGATACTTTATCATTCCTGTGATAGAAGTAAACTTCACACAACACAGTGTGCTATGTGCTACTCCCCAGGGCAGAGGCCATGTCCTAGCTACCTAGTAACTTATGGGAGTGGATGCTGAAACTGACACCTGTCCACCACAATGTTAGGCCCAGCTACATCTTTTAGTTCCCACCTTGCATCCTATTTGTCCGCACAACCTTATCCAGATAGGACATGAACCAAACTTAATGGGGGACTGTGTTGGCTAATTTCATGTCAACTTGACACAAGCAAGAGTCATTTGGAAGGAAGGAACCTCAATTGAGAAGATGCTGCATTTTCTTTTTTTTTTTTTTTTGGTTTTTCGAGACAGGGTTTCTCTGTGTATCCTTGGCTGTCCTGGACTCACTTTGTAGACCAGGCTGGCCTCGAACTCACAAAGATCCGCCTATCTCTGCCTCCCAAGTGCTGGGATTAAAGGTGTGCGCCACCACCGCCCAGCCGCTGCATTTTCTTAATTACCACCCTGGGCTGGTGGTCCTGTGTACCATGAGACAGCAGGCTGAGCAAGCCATTAAGGAGCAAGCCAATAGCACCATTCCTCCATAACCCCTGCACCAGCTCCTGCCTACACGTTTCCACCCCATGTGAGTGGTTCCCTCAGTGAACTATGACTTAGGATTTGTAAACCTTTATTTAAATAAACTCTTCTTCCCAATTTGCTTTTGGTCGTGGTGCTCTGTGAGTAAAAACCCTATGACAGGAGAGTTATTCAATTCTTCACAAAATGAAAGATTTGCTGAAGTCACATAACTAGCAAAAACCCAAGCCTGGCTGGGCGGTGGTGGCTCACGCCTTTAATCCCAGCACTTGGGAGGCAGAGGCAGGCAGCAGGCGGATCTCTGTGAGTTCAAGGCCAGCATGGTCTACAAAGTGAGTCCAGGACAGCCAGAGCTGTTATACAAAGAAACCCTGTCTCGAAAAACCAAAAAAAAAAAAAAAAAAAAAACAACCCAAGCCTGTCTTTTCTCTCTTGGTCAGTCACTACTGTGTTTGTTCCACTATGGCTAGGTCCTACCTGATGCTTCCACCATTCTGAAACACCAGCAGGCCTGCCTATACCTTATGAGAGCCAAGCACTCCACAGATCACCTAACTTACTAAAATGGAGTAAAGGGCAGAGAGGTGCATAGGGACAGGTTAGGCTCAGACTCACAGAGATCCACCTACCTTTGCCTTTTGAGTGCTGGGACTAAAGAAATATGCCACCAACCTGATTGACTTTTTAAAATGTCAACACTTTTTAAAATGTTTCCAATGAATCTTTCAAATCTCCTATACCAGCAATCAGAAATGATTTTAAAAGGTTAAGCTGCACAGAATGGCATAAACACTCACAATGCACTTGTTACACATGGCTGACCTGCTTTGCCAAAGTATCGTACACCAGCCAGGAACTCAAGCACTAGCGTTACCACTTTCCCTACTATCTGGCATGATTATTAATATATTTTTGGTTGTGAGCCTAGCCTTTAATGCTGAGCCATCTCTCAAGCCCAATTATTAGCATATTTTGTGGTAAGCAGGAAAAAAAAAAAAACTCCTGTAATTGTAACTCTTATTAAACTATATTTATTAATATCTAAACACTTCTTACCTAAGAACCACCCCAACCCTTTTGAAAGGTACTGGATCCTCTACTACAGGTCCATAAGGGCAAGTCGGTTTGTAGCCTGTCTGCAGGCAATAATCACTCAGTGGACACCTGGCCCTGGCATTGCTATGGCTCTGAAGTTGCTATGGCAGCCACTGTCTCAATTCCTCTTGGTGTTGGCCTCCTCAGGCTCAAGGCCTAGCATTGTCCACTGGCTTGGGCAGCCAGTCTGCCTCAGCTGCTCAGCTTGGGGTCAGCTTCCTCAGTCACGCCTCTCAGCAGGGCTCTGTCTCCATGGTCTCTTGGAGCTACAGCCTCTAACTTTGCGGTTTCCGCATAGTCCATTCTGGGGCCTCAGAGTGCCGCACCTCACACCTCATTCCCTTGGCTGTGGGTCCATAGACCAACGTAGCCTCAGGCAGCTCTGCTCCCATTTCTAGTTTTGGCCTTCTTGGGCTGGCTTGTGGCAGAAGTTGCTCTCTGTGGCTTTTCCTGTCAGTGTGGCATGGGAGTCAGCAAATGGCACATGCTACTTTGCACCTTGTCCTTGTCTCTCCCTTTGGGGCCTCAGGCTCCACCCCCCCACCCCTTAACTAGGGCATGGCTCTCAGGTCTTTCGAGGCTCCTGTAGCCACATACATCAGCAGGACGCCATCTGCATCTCTCACGGAGACAGCCCTCCAACTGGGCTCTGCCCATCTTCAGCTAGCTGAGCAGTATTCAGTAGCAATGCCAAGCCAAAATCCCTTTTTCCAGTTTCCCAGGCTTTTTTTTTTTTTTGTATACAGAGTGCCTTTTCATTGGTTGCCCAGGACCACATGTGCTCTGCCAGGTGCCACGGTGATCTGCATGCTCCCATATATTCATTAAAGAAATATAACTCCCATTACAATGTCCACATTTGAATTTCTATTTACGTACTACTACAATGTGACCCTTTAAATTTTTTTATTTCTTCTTTGCTGCAATGTGTATCCCTGTTGTCATCCTTGTCTTAAATAATAGTGGCCTCAGTATGTGAATTAAACCAGTCACATCAAAATAAAATGAACCTTCCCCTGAATTTTGTCATAATTTTACTGGAGATCAGCCAGTCAGTCTAGTTTAATGCTGGGGACTGAATCCAGAGCCTTATGCATGCGTGGGAAAGTGTTCTACACTTAGTGATAGCCCAGATCATCCTTAAAGTTTCAACACAAAATTTTTTAAACCCTATTTATGAACCTAGCCAGAGGTGACAGTACTTCAAGATCAGAATAAACACAAAGTTGTGTAATAGCCCTTGAAAGTTGTTCAATGAGAAAACATACCTTCTTTCCCGCCAGTTTTATTCGAGGAGTGAAACTGTTACAAAAAAGCTGGCTTTTGGATGTGTAGAAACTGTTAAAAAAAAAAAAAGTCATCAATCTATTATGTATTTATTTATTTATTTATACATACATTTGGTGTTTGGCCTGCATGTATATCTGTGTTAGGGAGTTGGATCCACTGGAACTTAAGTTACAGACATTTGTGAGTTGTGATGTGGATGCTGGGAATTGAACCCTGGTCCTCTGGAAAAGCAGCCAATGGCTCTTAATCACTGAGCCATCTCTCCAACCCCAATTTTTTATTTTGTTTCCTTTTTCGAGACAGGGTTTTTCTGTGTAGCACTAGCTGTCCTCAAACTCAGATCTATCTGCCTCTGTCTTCTGAGTGCTGAGATTAAAGATGTGCACTACTATGTCCGGCTTCATTAATCTAAATCTTAACACAAACTGCAATCTCAGAGATCAATCAGCTCGCCTGCACACTTGCCTTTATCTTATGTTCACAAATCTTCCCAATACTACTAGGCTGAGTTGGCTCAGTGGGTAAAAGCACTGTGGAAACCTGACAACATGATCTCTGGCAACCCATGGTGGAAGCAGAGAATCCATTTCCCAAAGCTGTCCTCTGATCTCCATATACACACAGAGAAATAATAACAAATCCAAGCATGGTTGCATGTTGTAGGCAAAGGCAGATACCTGTGAGTTAAGAGGCCATCCTGTCTACATAGTAAGATCTAACTAAGCCAGCAAAGGTTACATAGTGAGACGTTGTCTCTAATAAAAATAATAATGATGACAATAGTAAAAAATTTAAATCCCAACATCAGCATTAGCAATGATTTCAACTGCTGCTCTGGCCTTTTCTCCCCACATGCCATGTGCTTGCTCTTTAGTGTGCACTAGTCCTAACTGTTAACTAGATCAGAATCTTCTATGTCAGGAAGGGAAGGGACAAAACAAACAACAAAAAAACAACTCTTTATATCAGTATACTTTCATCCTGATGTTTGGTATAATGTTAGGCTCACAGGAAGTTTAGTATTCACTTACTGATCCATACTTAAGTTTAAGAAAACAAAGAAAAAACAGGAAAAAAGTTAGTTCTCAAGAAAAGATAGATGAAACTATTAAATCCCAATCCCTCTATCTTAATACAACCATGTCATAAACCCATGTTAACTAGAGTGCTGAATGAACACACAGAGGCTGTACTGCTTTTCTATTCTTCAGGGATCTAGGACCTTCTTGTAATTGTTTTTCTCTGCCATAAACTTGCAAATAATGTTTGGGATGTTGCCTCAATTCTACCTTCTAGAAAATCTCTGAACACAAACAAATTAAAAATAAAAATGAAGGGGCTGGAGAGATGGCTCAGCGGTTAAGAGCACTGGCTGTTCTTCCAGAGGTCCTGAGTTCAATTCCCAGCAACCATATGGTGGCTCACAACCATCCATGATGAAATCTGGTGCCCTCTTCTGGCCTGCAGATATACCTGCAGACAGAACACTGTATACATAATAAATAAATCTTAAAAAATAAAAATAAAAAAAAAAACTCTGTGAAATCTCTTTTAAAAAAAAATAAAAAAATAAAAATGAAGCCAGGTATGATGCCACACACCTTTAGTCTAACACTTGGGAAACAAGGGAAGTCTATCTCTGTGAGCTCAAGTCTGGTGTATATGGTGAGTTCCAGGACAGCCACAGTGAGACCATGTTTTCAAAACAAAACAACAGCATAAAAGGAGCATCTGCAGACAACTGACAGGCTATGGGAACACTAAGCACATAAGAACACAAGAGTGTCACCTGTACCTGTCACTGGACCTACAGTCCAGCCAACCCTGGAGCTTGGCTTCTCCTAGTGGTAGAAAGGACAGAACTAAGTAGAAGTTGCTATTTTCTTCCCAGACATCAAGAGTAAAAGATATTGAGTGGAAACTCGGCATGGTGGCAGATGCCCATTATTCTAGCACTTGGGAGACTGAGAAGGAGTGGGTACATAACAAGACCCTGTCTCAAGAAAAAAGAAATGGCTGAGGACATATCTTAGTCAGTAAAGTGCCTGTCCTGCAAGCATGAGGACCTGAGCTCAATTTCCAGAAGCCATGTAAAAAGCCAGGCTCAGAGCTGTGCGCTTGCAACCCCAGCATAGAGGAGACAGACAGGCTCAGTGCTGTGCGCTTGCAATCCTAGAATAGGGGAGACAGACAGGCTCAGTGCTGTGTGCTTGCAGTCCTAGAATAGGGGAGACAGACAGGCTCAGTGCTGTGCGCTTGCAATCCTAGAACAGGGGAGACAGACAGCAAGGCTCTGGCTCACTGGCTGGTCGGCCTAGCTTACTTGGGAAAGCTCCAGGTCAAAGAGAGACCCTGTCTCAAAAAACAAAGTGAATGGCTCCAGAAGAAAAACACACTAGGTTGACATGTGCCCTCCACAAGTATGACATACACATGTACACACAAGTATGTACATACACATGTATACATACCCACACACACATGTATAGCAATATGATAGTATAAAATATTTCACATTCTAAAAGACTGGAACTTTTGTGGACATAAAAGTCTCAGTTAATATTACACCTTGAAGATACTCAAAACTGCCTTTAAGAGAACAATGTATAGAGGGGCATGGTGGCACATGTCTTTAATCTCAGCACTAGGGGAGCAGAGGCAGTTTCAGGACAGTCAGGGATCCATAGAACCTTTACAAGCTAAGCTGTAATCTTAAATTATGTACTCTTCCTTGCCCCCACCCATAAATAATGCATGCGTATATGTGCACTATGGTAATAAATGCTGGAAACAACAAATATAGATCGAAAGCAACCAAATAAAAAATGAATATCCACCATAAATGTTAAAGACAACATACAGATATTGTTTGATAACATCTGTTTGGTTGTCATCTGGGTCAGCTGGACTCAGTGAATAATCTCTTATAAAATTCTATTACGGTTTTCTGTAAAGTATCCCTCATTCCTTCCTGTGTGTTGCGGCTTGTGCTGTTAAATAAAGAGAAAACAAAGTCCTTTGTTGGGAACACAAGAAACACACACACAAAGAGATTTGCAAGACTGTATTCAGGCAGGCACAGATTCACACTCTTACAACAAACAGAAAACTGTAGCAGACACAGGGAGAGAATTCAAATCTCAGCTCCACCCTTGGTTAAATTACACCAAGGGAAAGCACTTTTTAATTTCTTAATCTTAATGCAACACTGACACATTTGGGGTACTGAGGCTGTCACTAATGTGTTCAAACTGACATATATGTGCACTCCTACACACAAACACACACAAATATACCAGAGAGATCACTTATAAAGTAATGTGAGAAAGAAAAATGGATTTCTATTGAGTTGAATCATGAAATTGATATTTTTCATAGCCACAAACAATCTAGTAATATAATTTCCATTCAGGTCCCAGTGTTTTTTGTTTGTTTTGTTTTGGCAAGGCCCACAATGAAATGTGAAAAGCAGGTGTTAGTCCCTCCAAATTCTCAGATTTAAAGGGCCTTTACATGAGGTTCTAACCTACCTCACAATGGCACCAGAAAACCAGTATGAAAAATAAAGTAATTTAGGAATCTTCCAAGTTACTATAAAGTAAAATTTGAGAAAAACTGCAGACTTTAATTGGAATACATGTATTTCTATATACTTTATAGTTACTTTTTGAACTGAATGGAACTGAATTCCTGAACTAAACTCAAAACCATGAAATATGGTATTACTAAACAACTATGACTTTTTTGTTTGTTTGTTTGTTTGCGTCAGGGTTTCTCTGTGTAGCCCTGGCTGTCCTGGTTACTTTGTAGACCAGGCTGGCCTTGAACTCACAGAGATCTACCCACCTCTGTCTCCCAAGTGCTAGAATTAAAGGTGTGAGCCACAACGCCTGGCATAATTGTGATTTTTAATTGAACTGAATCTAAATGTATTAAAAGGTTACAAATAAAAGGGTCATCAAGATGGCTCAAGAGGTAAAGGTATTTGCTGCTGTAACCAGGCTAGCAGAAATGAAAATATTCTAAAGAGGGAACTAGAGAGGTTAAGAGCACTAGCTGTTCTTCCAGAGGTCCTGAGTTCAAATTCCCAGCAACCACATGGTGGCTCATGATCATTATAATGAGATCTAGTGCTCTCTTCTGGAGTGCAGGTGTACATGCAGACAGAACACTGTATACAAAATAAATAAATTAATTATTTTAAAAAAGAAAATATTCTAAAGAAACACTTATGCCTCTCCATCTATAAGACTAGAAGCAATGGACCTTAAAAAATGGTAATTCCGCAGAAATTTCTTGCTGGGAATTTGATCTCAGGATCTCCAGGAAGCACATGGTAAAAGGAAGAAAAGAACCAAATCTTATATGAATTGTGCTCTGACCTCCACAAGTGTGCCATGGCATGAGCAAGACACATAAATAAATAAGTGCAATAATAAATCTTTAAAAATATGCTATAGTTTGTGCTTGGCGCATGCCTCTAATCCCAGCACTGGGGAGGCAGAGGCAGGCCAGCCTGGTCCACAGAGTGAGTCCAGGACGACACAGAGAAACCCTGTCTCAAAAAAAACAAAACAAAACAACAACAAAAAAAAAAAAGCTATAACACCAAAAAGAAGGTTCCACCTACCTAGAGGGATAAAGGCAAGTAGTCTGCCCTTCATGCAGCCCAGTCTGTGATGAGCACAGAAAACAGGAAGCACTAGAAAAAAACATGTCCTAGCCATTGGGAAGGTGTTACAGAGGACAGGGGTTGGAGTGGGCCTTGAAGGAAAGTACCTGCAAGGAAATGACAAGCCTGAGGCCCTACAGGCTTAAAAAAAGAGCCCAGATCTGAGGGAGAGATGAGGGTGTCCGCCACCCAAAGCAAGAAAGGGAAAACGGTGGCAGGAGAGGAGGCTGCAGGCCTTTCCAGGCCCCCTTAAGGATCACATCAAGCACAGAAGAGCAGTGGTTTAAAGGCCACTATCTCCAGAGCCCAAGTGTTCTGGCATTTCACACCTTGCCATGTGACAGTAGAGAAGAACACTAACACTTTTTTACTTCTACATCTTGAGATTCAAACTAAGACTATAAAAACTATTTTGTTACTTAGGAACAAAATGAAAAAAGAAAACAAAGAAGAAAATGACGGTCTAAAGAAGTGACTCTCAAAAAAAACAAGAAGTGACTCTCAGGTCTAGAACAGAGCTGTGGCAGAGCAGTTCTTGCTTTGCACAAAGCCTCTCTAGGCACAGGCTAGAGAGATGCTTCCATGCTTCAGAGGCCCCATGTTTGGTTCCCAGAATCCACATCAGGTGGCTCTCAATCACCTGTAACTCTAGCTCCAGATGACCCAACACCTTTGTCTGGCCTTTGTGTGCACCTATCTATAAATGGCATATAAACACATAGAAATAAAAATATTAAAAAAAAAGACCCAAACCCTTGATATGACCCCCAGGCGAGCAGCCAGGTTTGGATGGCTCAGAATATGATCCCAGCATTCAGGAGGCTGAGGCAGGACTGCCATGAGTTTGAGACTGGGCAACAGAGCAAAATAACAATAAAATTTAAAGAGCCAATAATAAGGAAAATAATTAAAAACATTTATTTTCCACTCAAGATCATACCCACCTGTGGTTTATCCAGTGAGGAATATTATAATCATCACCCAGCCGAGAATCCCTCGGAACACTCCGGTTGTGTAGCTGCAAGAGAAAATGCCAGGGCACAGATAAGATAGAAAACAAGCTGGCTATGAATGACTTCAATTTTTCTCTTTTTAAGTTTTCTTCAACTAGTCTTTTCGAAGGAAATCTAAATTCTATTACCTTGAATAATGGCACAGCATGTAACGGCTGCTCTCCCATGCACACTAAGTCCACACCAATTCCTAAAAAAGGAACAATGAAGAAAGGTGGGATAAGGAGGACAATAGCAAAGATAAATAATCCAGTTTCCTAATGATATTACTGAACTTGGTAGGAGACAAAGCTGACTTGATGTGCTGCAATTTATAAACTCATCATTGCTGCTACACAAGAAAGAAATACATGTATTTTCTGTCTCCTCTACTGTGCTTTAGGTTAGACATTGATTACCCAGAAGATCTGTAAAAAGACAAGCAAGGCCTCTATTCTTCAATTCTAGAAACATCCCCTGATCCCCTTGCAAAGCCCTTCGTAATCTAAGATGACAATGAAAACTACATGGCTCTAGACAACCAAGGCTATGAAAGCAGGGAGACAGCAGAGACCAAGACTGTTACCATTATCAATCATCCGCTGCTTGGTCAAGATCATGAGTAGGCGGTCCACTTCAAAGACACCCACCCCAGGCGTGATCACCACAGACATCTGCCCAGTTCGGTCAAAGTTTCGGTTGATGTAGTGCTTGTCAAACACTTAAAAGAAAACAAGAAACCCCCCTCAGTGAGGACATCACAGCTTTCCAGAAGCCAGCACAGACAAGCATCTCTGTGCTTTCAGAGCACTTGTTACACATTCCAATAGTACCGACTGGCACGTGCTGACCTGAATCCTATCAAGTCATCACACATTTACCTTTCCCTTCTCCTTTAGCAATGTCTTAAAAAGAAGACCTTCATGTTACCCTTCATCAGTCACCCTCAATGGTCCCAATAGTTGCCTGTACAGACATTAAGCGTTGGGTTTTGTTTTGAGGTTTTTTTTGGTTTTTTGAGCAGAGCCTCTCTGAGTATCCCTGGGTGTCCTGGATCTCACTCTGTAGACCAGGCTAGCCTCAAACTCACAGAGAACTGCCTGCCTCTGCCTCCCAAGTGCTGGGGTTAAAGGCGTGGTCTACTATGCCTGGCCCAAGTACTTAATTTTTTTTCATAAACTTACATCATCCATGGATGATCCAAGAATCACCACACTGAAAGCTCCAAAGAATCAAATATAATACTTTACATTTGTTTGTTTACTGTGTGTACATTCAAGTGCCATGAATACATGTAGAGGTCAGAGGACAATTTGTGGGAGTTTGCTCTCTCCTTCCACCATGTCTACATTCCAAGGGCCTGATTTCAGATCATCAGGTTGAGGGACAAGCACCTTTGTTCACTGAGCCATCTTACCTGTCCTTAAATATCAACTTAACACAATATCTAAGAAAACAGAGAGCTGGAGAGATGGCTCAGAGGTTAAGAGCACTGACTGCTCTTCCAGAGGTCTTGAGTTCAATTCCCAGTAACCACACAGTGGCTCATAACTATCTATAATGAGTTCTGGAGTCCTCTTCTGGCCTGTAGGCATATATGCAGACAGAACACTGCATATATAATAATCTTTTTAAAAAATTTTAAAAAGAAAATAGATCAAGAGCTTTATAAGATATATAAATTTAACAAATGAATCTTTATTCCTGAACTAATTACTGCTATAAAAAAATCCTTGAAATTCAAACATAACAAAGAGTAGAAATGAGTGCACATGCATACTTTGTGTGTTGTTTTTCATTTTTTATTGCACTTTCATTGTGTGTGTATGTGTGCATGTTACTGTGTGTATGTGGAGGTCAGAAGACAACTCACAGGAGTCATTTTTCTCCTAAGATCTTGGGGCTCAAACCCAGGTGCTCAACTTAGTACCAGGCACATTTACCCCGAGTCACCTCACTGACCCCATGTGTTTGTTTTTGCTTTTGAAACAGGGTCTCTCCAGTAGCTCACATTCTCTATACCCTCATGCTTATGATTCTCCTGCTTCAAGCTCTACACCAAAAAATATATGTATTTTCTTTTTTGTTGTTGTTTTTTTCAAGACAGGGTTTCTCTATGTATCTCCAGCTGTCCTAGACTCACTTTGTAGACCAAGCCAGTCTCGAACTCAGAGATATGTCTGCCTCTGCCTCCCAAGTGCTGGGATTAAAGGCTTGCACCAGCATACCTGGTTATATTTTCTTTTAAAAAGTAGAATCTAAATACCTAAAATCAGCTGAGGGATGGTGTGAGACATAAAAACATAGTCTGTGGTGAAACAAGCAGCCAGGCAGGAATCCTGTCAGCTCATTCTCACAAGAGGCAGATGAGAACACTAAGCTGACCCTCCACCAGAAGGCTCACAAGCCAAAGAGCAGTCATTATGATCATTCAATTAGGATGTACTGCTTTGAGTTAATTTAAAGTGTAAATGGGAAGAGAACCACTAGGTCTGGGATTTTGGGCATAAGCAATGAGCTGTCTACGGCCACATGGGAAGCAAGAGATCGGTTTGCTGTGTTCTTACTCACCATTGAACGACAAGTTGATGGCCTCTAGGTAGTTTCCTTGTGCTGAGGTAGAATTGTCTCCTTGAGGAAAGCCCCCTGAACCAAAGATACAAGGAAAAACATTTCATAAAAGATGAACTCTTGAAAACTAACAGGAAGGTGCTGGGTGATGGTGGCACACACCTTTAATCCCAGCACTCAGGAGACAGAGGCAGGCGGATCTCTTGAGACCCAGGCTAGCCTGGTCTACAGAGCGAGTTCCAAGACAGCCAGGGCTGTTACCAGAGAAAGCCTGTCTTGCCAAAATAAAACCCACAACAAAGAGAACCAAGAAGCCACCTCTAACGCATGGATGCAGTACCTGCCTGTTCCAGTCGCACTAACACTGGATATTGGATGAAGAGTTTTTTAATGGTCACAAGAAGCGAAGTCCACTCTTCCCTTCTCTCATTCTGCACCACCACTCTGAAAGGAATATTATCATGAAAGAGAAATCAAGCACCTGTGACATACATGTTATCAGCCTCATTACAGAGTTTTTCTTTTTTAAATTTATTTATTTTTTATTTTATGTGCATTGGTGTTTTGCCTACATGTATTTCTGTGTCAGATCTTGGAGTTATAGACAATTGTGAACTGTAGGTGGTGGGAATTGAACCTGGGTCCTTTGGAAGAGCAGTCAGTGTCCTTAACCACTGAGTCATCTCTCCAGTCCCTCATTACAGAGTTTCAAGGAAGGAGGATTAATGTGATTAATAATAAGTAATAATCAGGGGGTGAAGGGATGAACATGTCTACAATTCAAGGACTGAGGACTAAGAAGGTATCGGCACAAGTTCAAGGCCAGGCTGGTCAACATACTGAGTTTCAGACCTGCCAGGCTTACTTGGTTAAAAACAAAACAACCTAGGCCTGGATTCCCCATGCCTTTGATCTGGAGACAGAGGTAGAAGGATCTCTGTGAGTTCTAGGCCAGCCTGGTCTATATAGGGAATTCCAGACCAGTCAGGGCTACAAAGACCCTGTCTCAAAACAGAAACAAATAAACAAAATGGCACTTCAGGTAAAGGCACCTGCCACAGAGCCTGATGCATGAGTTCATCTCAGGGACCCACGAGGTAGAAGGAGAGAACAAATACTCACAAGTTGCCCTCTGACCTCAATAGTGTTCCCATGAGTACATACATACACACACCATAAATCAATCAATCAATCAACCAATCAATCAGCGCTGAAAAGAGATGGCTCAGCAGTTAAGAGCACTGACTGCTCACAACTGTGTAACTCCAGTTCCAAGGGATCTGACATCCTCACACATATATGCAGGCAAGCAAAACACCAATGCACATAAAACAAGTAAGTAAACATTTCTAATCTTATAAATAAAAACTAAGGCAAGCCATGATGCCACATGCCTTTAATCTTAGCATTCAGGAGGCAGTCAGGTAGATTTCTCTGAGTTTTGAGGCCAGCCTGGTCTACACAGTGAATTTCAGTACAGCCAAGATTACATATAAACTGTCTAAAACAAAAACAAAAACAAAAAACCAACAATAATATAAAAAAATTAAAATAAGGGAGAAAATGCAGGAGGAAGATACCTAAGGTTGACTTCTAGCCTCTTTATGAGCATGTACAGAAACACATGCACAAATGTGAACACACACATACACCACACAAAACAACACTGTAGAACAGAATAGGTAAAGCCTCTGTGTACCAACCATTCAACTCAATAAGCAAAGAACCTGCCAACCAGGCAGGAGAACCTGAGTTTGGATCCCCTGCACTGATGGAAAAGCCAGACAATGGCTGTGTATATCTTTAACCCCAGTGGTGGGGGGAATCACGGACAGGTGGATCCCTGAGCTCCGTGGCCAGCCAGTCTAGCCCACTCAGCAAGCTCCAAGTTCAGCTAAAGACACCCTGTCTCAAAAAATAAGATGAAAAAAATCAAGGAAAACACCTAATGTTGCCCTCTGGCTTCCACGTGCACATTCACACAAAGATACAAGATAGTTATTTTAGCACATAATTAAGAAACTCTGAAAAGCATCAGATAATTGGGCAATATTACAGTCATTGTTAATTTTGTTAAATGGTATTATAATTATATATAAAATTATCTTATTTTGCATAGGAATAGAATACTATAAGAGCTATAATTTACTTTAAGATAAAATCTAGTCAAAAGCAGAGAAAACAGATATGGCAAGATATTAACTGCAAATTCAGACACTGGACATCCAAGGTTCTTATATTATCAACTTACTTAGTGTTTTTTTTTTTTTTTTTTTGGTTTTTCGAGACAGGGTTTCTTTGTGTAACAGCTCTGGCTGTCCTGGACTTGTTTTGTAGACCAGGCTGGCCTCGAACTCACAGAGATCCGCCTGCCTCTGCCTCCCAAGTGCTGGGATTGAAGGTGTGCACCACCACGCCCAGCTCTCAGTGTTATTTTTGATGGCTAAAATACTTTACAATTAAAAAAAAATCCAGAAGCTGTGATGGTTCACACCTACACACCTACAATCCCAGTAACTTGGAGGCAGAAACAAAGAATGCTACAAATTCAAGACTAGCCTGGTCTATATAGACTAGCCAAAGCTAAATAGTTAGACTTCATTCAAAACAGCAAAAACAAATACAAATTCTAAACAATGTAGTATCCTCAATCCTAGAATTTAAGAAGTACAAGAATGGAAAATTGATGAAATCTGAAAAAGTTATTAAAGTTAGAAAGAAACAACCAATAAATAAGATAAAGACACAGCAAAACATACTTGTAAAAGTCCTCATAGAATCTCCCTTTGTGATCCTGTTGAATTGAAGCTCGGTTTACTTCAGGAAACTCATCTGAAATAAAGAAAACTCACTATACAGATCATCTTGAAAAGAGATTTTAGAGACTTTTACAGTGTTTTTAGATTCCTCTTTGGGTTAAAGATCTGTATCATCAAAAAATAAGTCAAGAATGGTGGTCCATGCCTTTAATCCCAGCACTTGGGAGGCAGAGACAGGCGGATCTCTGTGAGTTCGAGGACAGCCTGGTCTACAAAGTGAGTTCCAGGACAGACAGCACTATATAGTGAGACACTGTCTGAAAAAAACTATAAGTAAATATAATTGTGTATCTATTCTGTGGGCTTTAGATGGTATCACAGCCCAGCCATCTCACATATATTAAGATGCATTATTTTCCTTTTTACTTGGTCCTCCTGGCAAAGGTGAGAAAGTCAAAAATTGTAAAAGCAAAGAAGACAAAAATAAATTACCAGGGATGAAGGTGAGGGACCCAATAAAAAAATGATTGAAAGAAGTTGAGTATGGCCAGGCTTGGCAGCATACACCTTTAGACCCAGCACTCGGATGGCAGAGTTAAGTAGATCTCTGTGAGTTCAAGGCCAGCCTGGTCTACAAAGTGAGTCCAGGACAGTCAGGGTTACACAGAGAACCCTTGTCAGGATGTATAAATAAATAAATAGATAGTTAGATAGACAGACAGATAGATAAATAAATTAATGGTGGGTGGTTATGGTTAGATCCTTTTCTGAAAAGAAGGGGAGGAGGTAATGGGTGAACAGGACAAGGGGGCTGTGATTGGGATGTAAAAATGAGTGAATGAATAAATGAAAATTAATTTTAAAAAATTTATGAGGCGTAATGGCGCACACCTTTAAACCCAGCACTTGGGAGGCGGAGGCAGAGGCCGGAAGATCTGTGAGCTCAAGGTGAGCCTGGTTACATAGTGAGTTAGAGGACAGCCTGAATATAGTGAGACCCTGTCGTGGAACAAAAATAAAACAAAAATCAAATAAATAAGTAAGTAAAAAATTTAAAGCATAGTAAGAATATATTGTATAAAAAATCTACAATTTTAAAAATTATATATATGTGTGTGTATATATATATATATAAATGTGTGCGAGAAAAATTTACTCACCAATAGATTTTGCATCATAAAAAGTTCTAGAAAACAGGACCACGGTCACTTCATGACTACAGTTTTTCTCCTAGGCATGAAGAGAGAAAAAGTGGGTACAAGATTATTTATTTCCTTCACTGTGAAGCAAGCCATTCACACTAAGAGGCTCAGTGACTGTGGGCGGTGCTGGATAGCTTCATGTGTTTGTAGGAAGCACTGGGAAGGGCACAGAACACTGCATGCTGTCAGAAGACCTGTCATCAATTAAGGCTCTTAAGTTTACCACTGTGTGATTTCACACAAGTTATTTAAAGTTCCAGGGATGTACAAAATGGTTGGAAAGCTACAATTAAGAAAAGGTCACTGGGGCTGGAGAGATGGCTCAGCGGTTAAGAGCACTGTGTGCTCTTCCAGAGGTCCTGAGTTCAATTCCCAGTAACCACATGGTGGCTCAGTAGAATCTGATGCCCTCTTCTGGCATGCAGGTGTACATGCAGATAGAGCACTGCATAAAATAAATAAATCTTTAAAAAAAAAAAAGGGTCCCTGTCACCCTATCCTTGATTTGACATAAACTTGATCAACTGAAGGTTAGAATGTGATTATATCTCTACCCATTTAAATTCATTAAATTTAATAATTTAATTTAATTAGGGAAAAAGAATAGTGCCCACAACTGATGGTTTTAGGGACCAGATATACTCCTGTACACCACAGGATGAGGACTGAAAACTGTTAAAGAAGGACTGGAAGCCAACATCATGAATTCCCTTTTGGATGAAGATGGAAGCTAGGAGGAATACGCACTTCCATGAAGTCTCAGGATCAGAATCCTGGGAACTGGCTGCTTACTGGTGGACATGAAATGTAGCTGTCTACTTAACCAGGAAAATTAGTTTCAGTTCCTGCCAGACTCCTGCCAAAGAGCAGGAGAGTGTCTTCAGGTAGAAAAGGAGATGGGGACGATTATCATTTCCATTTTGCATAAAAGGAAACCAAGGCTCTCCATGACCAAAAGATAAATGGAGAACCCTAATTTTAAACTCATTCTGTTGAACTTCAAACTCTGTGACCTTAAATACTGTGTATATCACAATGATGTTTCCATGTGGTAAGAAGATTAAGTGAGCTACTACAGCTTTATCTTCAAAAGAAGACTTCAATTTTTAAAAGCTTAACTTATCTTTTTTGGTTCTTTTTTTTTTGCTTGTTTTTCAGAGTCTCATGTATCCCAGGCTGGTCTTGAACTTACTATGTAACTGAGGATGACCTTGAACCCAATCCTCTTGCCTCCACCTCCCTAGTGCTAGAATTACAATGATCAGGCACCAGACACTGAACTCAAAACTGCCTCTGCCTCTCAAGTACTGGGATTAAAGGCATGTGCTTGGCAAATTCAAGGTCTTAAAAGATTTCCCTTAATTCTGGGAATGGGGACTCACACCTGTTGTTACCAACATGAGTCCAACATCTGAGGTGTAACTCCAATGCTTGGGGTATAATCCCAACACACAGAGGAAGAGGCAAATCCAGATTAAGCTACATGGAGATAGATAAATAGATAGACAGACAGACAGACAGACAGAAAAAAAAATTAAGAGTTCAAGGTATGAGTCTGGAGAGATGGCTCAGAGGTTAAGAGCACTGGCTGCTCTTCCAGAGGTACTGAGTTCAAGTCCCAGCAACCACATGGTGGCTCTTGACCATCTATAATGAGATCTGGTGTCTTCTTCTGGCCTTCAGGCATACATGCAGGCCAAATACTATATGTATAATAAATAAATAAATCTTTCTAAAAAATAAGAGTTTAGAGTATTAGCACTGATATTTAGGTCTTTGGTTCATTTTAGCTGACTTCTGTGTATGATGTGAAATAAGGGCACAAATTATTTTTTTCTCTCTCTTTTTATTTTTTTAGTTTTCTTGAGATTGGTTTTTCTGTGTAGCCCTGGCTGTACTGGAACTAGCGCTATAGACCAGGATAGCCTTGAACTCAGAGATCTAGCTGCTTCCGCCTCCTGAATGTTGGGATTAAAGGTGTGAGCCACCACTGGCCTGCCTAAACTCATTCTTTCACATATAAATATTCAGTAGTCCCAGAACATTTGCTGCATAGAGTATTCTTTGCCCTCTATATGGAATGGACTTCATCATCCTTGTCTAAAACCACCAGACCACGGAAGTACAGGTTGATACATGGACTTTTAATTCAGTTCTATTGATCTATATGTATATCCTTATGCCAGTATCACACAAGCACTACTTTGCTGTCTGTAGTGAGAAATCAAATTCTTTACTGTGTTTTATAAGACTATTAAACTGTTTAAGCTCAGCAACATCAAGACATGTCCAGGCCTTACTGCCTAGTGTAACTGCAGTCACTTTTGTCTTTAGTCTCCATCTTCACTTAGTCAGGTGAAACTAAGTTCAGCTTCTAAGGCTCTGTTGGCCTGACAGAAGAATAATTTTTGTTAAATGTTTTGCTTGAATTAATGATATAAGTTCTACTTAAACAAAACAACACACTATGTTTCTTTCTCCCAAAATGGTGGTAAACTGGAAAGCTCCCAAGCTACCCAACCCTAAATCCCAGCCAATCAGCTTAAAATGCTTTGTCTAGGTACCTAGGCACAAAAAACAGACCAGGCATGGTGGTCCATGCCTGTGATTCCAACTATCTGGGAAGCTGGGGCAGGAGGACTGGCTCCTGGATAACCTTACCAAGACCCCCATCCAAAAACATTAGGCACTTTATTTATTTATTTAATGTGTGTGGGTGTTTTGTCTGCATGTATGCGAGTGCACAAACATGTGCCTGGTGGCCATAGAGGTCAGAAGAAATTGGGATTCCCTGGGACTGACGTTACAGATGATTGTGATCCACCATTATGTGAGTTCTGGGAACTGAACCCAGGTCCTCTGCAAAAGCACGAAGTTCTCCTAACCACTGAGCTATCTCTCTAGCCACTGTTTCTTCTTAAAAATTTTTGCCTCTATTTTTATTTTTACAGGTATGGGTGCCTGTGCACTATGCATGTGCTGGGTCTCTGCAGAGGCCAAAACAATATGTCAAACCCCCTGAGACTGGAATTACAGCAGTGGTAAGCCCCCCAGCCCTGTGCTGGGAATCAAACTCAGGGCTTCTGAAAGAGAATCCAGTACTTTCAACCACTTGGCCATGTCTCTAGCCTCCTGTCCTATTTTTTAAGGTTTACGTTTTATTTTAATCTATATGCAGGTGCCTACAGTCCCAAAGGAACCATGTATAGTCCTGATCAAAGAAGAAAGTCTTTCACCACTGAGTGTGATCTAGCCATGCGTTTTCATAAACGCTGTTGATTATGTCGAGGTGATTAATGTAATTTAAGTCTTAAGTCTACATTTCAGCTAAAATAGTTCAATAAGGTAAATTAATTGAAAGTCTGCAGTTAGAAAACCCATATTCAAGCCAGGCATGGTGGCGCATGTCTTTAATCCCAGCACTCAGGAGGCAGAGGCAGGCAGATCTCTGTGATTTCAAGGGTTAGCCTGGTCTACAGAGTCCAGGAAAGCCAGACATACAGAGAAACCCTGTCTCAAAAAGCCCCGCCAATCTAATAATTAAAATTATTAATAACTGGAAAAATTTAACAATCTAGTGAGTGACATTTTCCTAGAGAAAGTAGAAAGAAACCTACCTTCCACTTAGTAAACAAATCAGCAAGGAAACCATTCACAGCTTTCTCAAAATAGAGATCCCCTGAAAAGAAACAGTAGGCAGTGAGGATTACCTTTTTAAAAAAAATTTTTGCTTGAAATGTCTCCTCTAAATACAGTCAAGGAATAGAACCAAAGAGAAAACGATGGGTTCTGCTACATTATTTATAGAAGATCACAGAAACTGAAGCACAACGTCACGAGGTGTGGTGGCACAAGTCTTCAACTGAGCACTTCGGAGGGACAGACAGATGGATCTCTGTGAGTTTGAGAAAGCCACAGCAAGTTCTAACCAGCCAGGACTACATATTGAAAAAAAAAAAAAAGAAAAGAAAAAGAAAAAAAAAAGTACAAAGTAGAAAAATGAAGGAGTGGCTACTTCCATACATTAGACAAATACTCTACCATTGGGCTATATCCTCAACTCTATCAAGCCAAAATTACTTATGGACGGTACTTCCTTAGCACAGGAAGTACAATCTAATCTCATAATTACAGTCTCAGCTTCAACATAAAACCCAAATTTTTCAAAAGGCAGATGACTGGTTAATACATGTGTATTTACAATAAGAGAACAATCTAAGGGATGGAGAGATGGCTCAGAGGATAAGAGCACTGGCTGCACTTCCAGAGGTCCTGAGTTCAATTCCCAGCAACCACATGGTGGATTATAATCATCTATGTTGAGATCTGGTGCCTTCTTCCGGCCTGCAGGCATAAATGCAGGCAGAACACTGTAATCATAATAAATAAAACAAAATAAAAAAGAGAACAATCTAAACTCCAAATGTGATTATTTCTATAGTTACACTTAAAGGTAATTTGGGGGCCAGTGAGATGGCTCAATGAGTAAAGGCAGGTGCTGCCAAACCTTATGACCTATGTTTGATCCCCAGAGCCCCCAAGAGAAAGAGAACTAACTCCTGAAACTTAAGTTGTTCGCTCTCTCTCTCTCTCTGACTAATGAAAGTTTAGAAAAAATATATTTAGGGCTGGAGAGATGGCTCAGCAGTTAAGAGCACTGGCTGCACTTCCAAAGGACCCAGGTTCAAATCCTAGCACCCACACAGCAGTTCACAACTGTCTGTAATAGCTGGGTGTGGTGGTGAATGTCTTTAATCCCAACATCTGGGAAGCAGAGGCAGGTGAATCTCTGTGAGTTTGAGGCCAGCCTGGTCTACAGAGTAAGTCCAGGACAGCCATGGCAACACAGAGAAACCCTGTCTCAAAAAACCAAAAAATTAAAAAAATAATTAAACTGTAATGATAATTTGAATAATGATTTGTATTATGACACTGATGGGGTACACACAGTATCTGTACCTCATAGTAGTTTTAGCATTCTCTGCTCATTATGTCATAATTCAAATACAATGAAGCAAACTTGTTTCTGTGAATGACAGTAAATTAAACAAAAACATAATAGTAGCATACGTCTGTACTCAGGAGGCTGGGACAGGAAGATTGTGAATCTGAGGACAGCCTGGATTACAGAGCAAGATCCTGTGAATGGGCAGAAAGTAGAGAAAGAATTGCTGGTACCTAATCATACGAGAACTTAAGATCTGAGAATTCAGGTTCTTCATTAATACTTTATTGCATTTCCTTGAATTCATATTCCGCTTCTGCATCTGTCTCTATATATCTATGCAGTTTTATAAAATAGAGGAACTAGCACGATGGCTCAGTGAGTAAAAGCATTTGCTGCTCAGGCCTGATGACTAAGTTTGACCCCTGGAATCCATGCATAAAATCAAAGAACAGAATATACAGTTGTTCTCTGACCTTCACTGGGATATGTGGGATACATGCATCACAAAACATAAATAAATGAAAACTGTCTAAAAACAAATAAAATAGGGGGCTTAGAGGTAAAGAACACTGGCTGTTCTTCCAGAGGTGCTGAGTTCAATTCCTAGCAACCACATGGTGGCTCAAAACCATCTATATTGAGATCTGGTGCCCTCTTCTGGCCTGCAGGCATATGTGCAGGCAGAATACTGTATGCATACGTAAATAAAATAATAAATAAATAAAAGAGAGAAGCATCATGCATAGTAGTGCATGCATGAAGCAGGAGAATCAGGTATTGCTTGACAACAGGGTCTCACTATCTAGCTCTGACGGGAATTTGCTATGTAGACTAGCATGGCCTTGAAGTCACAGAAATCAGCCACCTCTGCCTCCTGAATGCTGGGATTAAAGGTGTGTGCCATCACACCCAGCCTGTATCTCAGTTTGGTAGAGTGCTTGCTTTGTATGCATGGAGCCCAGGGTTCAATCTCCAGCACAGCATAAACTGGGCACAGAAGTAAATGCCTTTCATCTCAGCACTTGGGAGCTAGAAGGAAAATGGGATGTTCAAGGCCATCCTCAGCTATATGAGACTTTATCTCAAAAAACAAACATCAACAGCAACAACAAAAAAACTAAGAGTAAAAAGGAGAGAACTGAAAAGGTTTGTAAAGAAAGCAGGACACACCTTTAGAGAATATCAAGAGCTTACTATAAAATGATACAAACTTGGAGGAAAACAGAAAATTCTATCCAGTGGCAGACACAATCAGTACTTAGGGAACAGTACCATAAATATCAAAATCCCACATTTCACAGCTCATCTGAATAAATATGTAAACCATAGCCGACGTAGAACGGAACACCACCTGTAACAAATAAAAACATAATTGCATTAGGAAGCAAATGATTTGTATAGAGTTTTAGTTCTACAGGATGAAAAGGGTATCAAAGTCTGTCATAATGGTAATGCACCTAACATATTTAACTACATTTACTCATTATTATTTAGAGAACATGTGTGCATGTGTGTGCTCCTGTGTGTGTGTGTGTCCAGCCAGAGATGATGCTTCTTGCAATAGATGGGAATTAACAGAGACCTACAACTGGACAATGTGCAAAAAGTGAGAGACTTTGGAGCAGTCTTAAATAGGATGTCTTCATCCAATCTCTCCCCTCAGGGGTTAGGGATCTATTCCGAAGAAGTGGAAAGACTGCAAGAGGCAGAGGTGGGGGTGACTCGAAGGAAGCAGTGTCTTCCAGATACAACAGGACTAATGCTCATATGAACTCACTTATGTGTGGCAGCATGTATAAGAAGTACAAAAGGCCTGCACAGGTTCAACCAAGATGGGGTTCTAGAAATGAAAGGTGAAAGGGGACACGGGATCCCACCCCTAACCAACAAGCTATTTCCAATTGATCCTGATGGCAAAGGGAAAAATCAGTTTTCTCTAATGGAATGTCACAGGGTATATTTCATATTCCAGGGCAGGCCCCAAGCCAAGTAGTAGTTGGCCAACACAAAACAAACTCCATAGTTTTTGTGAGTGCTTTTGTTAAGTTTTGTTTTGTCTTTTTTTTTTTCTCTTATTGATTTTCACTGTTTGATTTTCCTTTTTTTGTTTGTTTGCTTTAGTGAAAGAGAAAGAACATGAAGTTGGGTGGATAGGGAGGTGGGGATGATCTGTAAAGAGTTGAGGGCAAGAGAAACATGACCAAAATATATAAACATTTTTAACTATAATAATAAAAAGAACTGTTATGGGTACATTGAGCACCAGAATACCAGGCTCAGATTGATGGAAGTTTATTGTGACTGGTCAGACACCCAGTCTGGATTTGGGAACCAAGACTGGGACCCTAAGGCATTCTCAAAGTGAATTTTTAAGGGGAAAAATCATAACCAAGTAGGAAGAATCAATTATTTCCCAGGTGTTTGTGGCTAACCAAGCAAGAAGATTCAATTCTATTCCAGGTACATTGTGCCTAGGTAGCTAGAAAAAGCATTTTAAGCTGAGTGGCTGGAATTTAGAGTCCAGTCAGTAAACTTAGAGGTTTTACAGTCCCTTGTCATCCTTGGGGAAGGGAACATAACAGAATATAGCGGTTTTGTTAAAGTAGAACACACATCAATAATTCAAGCTACTCTTATGTCAGGCCAGAAGAGCCTAAGAAGTTGAACTTAATTCACCTTATGGTTAAAATGGAAACTATGGACAAAAAATGGCTGCAGTTATGCTAGGCAGTAAGGCTTTGACATGTCTAGACATGTCTGAATGTTGGTGAGCCTCAACCGAATAAAGCAAACTCTGATGTTGTGGGTTATGCCTATAACCCTGTAAATCAGAAAGTGAGGCAGGTGTGTAGTCAGTTTAAAATCCTATGTTGAAAATCAAATAAAACATTTACTTAGTAAAGTTAGTAGTTTTTACTAAAAGAATTTTTTAAATGGAGGAATTCTCTTAATTGTAAAGTGGCACTTTTTTTGTTTTTCAAGACAGGGTTTCTCTGTGTATCCTTGGCTGTCCTGGACTCACTCTGTAGACTAGGCTGGCCTTGAACTCACAGAGATCCACCTGCCTCTGCCTCCAGAGTGCTGGGATTAAAGGCGTGCACCACCACGCCCGGCAATTACAGACAGCTGTGAACTGCCATGTGGGTGCTGGGATTTGAACCCAGGTCCTTTGAAAGAGCAGCCATTGCTCTTAACCGCTGAGCCATCTCTCCAGCCCCGTGAAGTGACACTTTTTATAAAGTGACACTTTGCCTGTGCATTCTTTTACTTGGTTGATAGAATGCTCATGTGGCAGAATCCATGCCTAGCTTTCATGATCTTATCTGATCTTATCACTTTGAGTCTTATCTCAGATAAGACTGAGTGTGTGGTACATGTTTACAATCTCAGCACTTGGAAGTGGAGATAGTAAGGCTTGGAATTAAAGGTAATCCTTGGGTACATAGAGGGTTCAAGGCCAGCCTGAGCTACACAAAACCCTACTTCAAAAAACCAAAAGCAGGCTGGGCTTGGTGGCACACATCTTTAATCCCAGCACTCAGGAGGCAGTGGGAGGCGGATCTATAAAAACAAAAAAGAAGTTCCTCAAATCTTACTCTCAGCTTTGTATCATAGGTAGCAAAATCTGATCCCTGCCCTCTTGTACCTTAATAGCCCTTGGATAAGGACCTGCACAGTACTTATACCTATAGATGCTTCATAAAGATTCACACAAGAAGTGTAGGAGAAAGGGCAGCAGCTCTACCCATGAAAGCCACAGAAACCTCACAGAACTTGAACCAAGACTTGGCCAACGAGACTAATAAATTATACATTATAAATTAAACATCATACACCACCTTCACCAGATTGCCCCAATCAAAAGTGTAAGTGGTATTTTGACTGTATGTGCTTTACCATTAATGCTATTCAGTCACTCACTCCTACCTCTGAAGAAGTTTGGTGAAAAAGTAGAATGCAAATCTCTTACTGTTTTCTTTAGTTTATTAAAGATTTACTCCTTAAAGACTATTCACTCTGGAAGCCTCTTATACTGTCATTCTGCATCCAGCGGGGAATTCCACCCTCATCTGATATCAGGCCTGAAATGCACACTCCTCTGTCAGAAGGTCAGGGATAGGTCGGTCCAGGCAGGGCAGAAAAGGGTGGAAACCAGACTGAGAGATCCGTATGTTTGGTCAGGCTGGAGAAAGGATTTTCTCCTCCACCTGCAAGTGATTACAACTCTCTTAAGTAAGCATGCAGGAGGGTTGGGGTATCCTTATCCCTCTCTGTCATGCAGTGAAAGGATACAACTCTTTTAGCTGAACTTCTGGCATCAGGCCAGGCAGCTTTAATAAGCCTGGAGCTCCTGGAGCCAGGCTGGGTAGCTTGGCAAATTCTTCATGGAAGGAAGAGTTGTTCCTTCTCAAGTCCAAAATGAACAACTGAGTCTCAGACAGTCATGGTGAAGGCATGGAGAAAGAGAGTTTATTTTGTGAATCGGGGACATTATAAGCCTTTGGGCAGTGGGAGGGGTTTTGAAGGTGAATGTGTTTGATTCACTAGGTATGCTCCTATCATAAGGAAACACAGACCCTAATGATCCCATGGGCAGTGTGGGTGGGAGAAGGACTCCAAGTATGGTTAGAGGCTTGGACAAATGTCATTGGTTGAAAGCCAAAGTACCAAGAGATCACATTAGCATGGAGAAGTACCTCCAGAAACCCCCTGGTGTTCACTGGGCACGTTTCTTACAAGGAAAGTGTTTGGCCTGCAACTTCCCTGAAAGCTACATGACACTCCTTAGAGGATCTGGAGTTTCCCCAGATCAGGCAGAGGAGGGGACTCTGCTGAAAAAGTGAGTGCATCATTTAGCAAAGAGAGTTCAGGGGCTTTCCGATAATGCCAGACTTCAACCTTAACAGCAGAAATTCCTTAAACTATACCTGATAAACCTTTTTTTTTTTTTCGAGACAGGGTTTCAATGTGTAGCTCTAACTGTCCTCAAACTCACTCTGTGGAGAACTCAGCGATCCACTTGCCTCTGCCTCTGGGATTAAAGGGGTGCACACCACTCCCTAGCTTTCAGTCTCCTTTTCTAACACAGAAATTCAATGTATAGAAAGAAATATGCTTTTAAAAGTGTTAACTTTAGCCGGGCGGTGGTGGCGCACGCCTTTAATCCCAGCACTTGGGAGGCAGAGGCAGGCGGATCTTTGCGAGTTCGAGGCCAGCCTGGTCTACAAAGTGAGTCCAGGACAGCCAGAGCTGTTAAACAGAGAAACCCTGTCTCGAAAAACCAAAAAAAAAAAAAAAAGTGTTAACTTTGCTCATCTGGTGATTTCTAGGTATTGGTATCAAAGACTTTGTGTATATGTACAGCAAGTTTTTTATTTTGTGTGTGATTGTTGTTGAGACCTGCTTTAGCTCTTAGCATAACTGCAGACATTTTTGTCTTCAGTCTCCATTTTAGTTATAAGATGAAATTACTCATACTTTGTTACTTTGTTACCTTGACATTCTGAAGACTCCCCAACTACAGCTCTACTTGGGACCAATCAAATTAAAGGCCAGTTAGAAATGTTTTATCTGGCGAGTCAAAATGATGTAGTGCTGCCCTCCCCTTGCTTCCTATACCTGGTTACCTGGTTGTTACCTGGATGTGGTTTGTTTCATACATGAACCTGGATGTAGTTTGTTTCCTAGACCTGGTTATCTGGTTGCTACCTAGATAAAGTTTTTCTTATTAAAAGCCTGCCTTGAAAGCAGACCTACATCACAGTTAGGCTCCAAGTCCTTTGTGACCCTGGTCATGATGGCTATGACCAGTTTTGGAGTGTGTATTCCATAAACCATCAATATCTAACTGAGACTGGTGACTGAGTGGTTTGTGCGGCTGTCCTTGGACTATAACAATTGTAAGAGTGAGTGTGTGTGACTAAAAGAGTGTGTCGAAGTGACTATAAGAGTGTGTGTGCGTGTGACAGTAAGAGAGTGTGTGTGTGTGTGTGTGTGTGTGTGTGTGTGTGTGTGTGTTGTAAGCATACAGAGAGGCCACAGGAGCAAGTCAATGTCCTGCTCTGTCATTCTCTGGCTTATTCCCTTTAAACAGTGTCTGTCATTAAACTTGGAGCCTGGCTGTAGGCCAGCCAGCTCCACTATCATCCTAGCTCTCCCTTCCAGATACTGCTCCAGTAAAATTATGTGTGACCATGACTACTTTTTTTTTTTTAACCTCAGCCCTGGTTGTTCATTTTGCTTTGCTAACAAGGAAGGGTCTCACTATGAAGCCCAGGCTAGCCTGGGTCTTGTTATCTTCCTACCTCAGCCTCCTGAGTGCTGGACTTATAGCTACCACCAAGTTCAGCTCCTTTTTAGCAGTGTTGGGAATTGAACCCAGGACTTCAGGCATGTCAAAGAAGTGTGAGACCTCTGACTTACACAGCCAGACCTGGTAACTTTTTTCTGAGAAATGATCTCACTATGTAGCCTAGGTTGGCCTTGAATTTGTAATCCTTCTCAATTCTTCTGAAGTGTTCACACTACAGGTATATACTATTATACCTGCCTTACTTTTCAAAATCATGACATATTTTATAGAAAGGAAAAAAAAATTATAGTTTTTAGACTTAAGCTTCCCCCCCTTTGGTTTTTTGAGACAGGGTTTCTCTGTATAACAACCCTAGCTGTCCTAGAACACAATCTGTAGACCAGAATGGCCTCCAATTCACAGAGAACCACCTGCCTCCATCTCCCAAGTGCTGGAATTAAAGGTGTATGCTGTCACCACTACCACAACCCAGCTCTATATCTAAACTTTTTAAAAGGATATGTTTTGGGGCTGGAGATGTAGTTCAATGGTGTTTGCTCAGCATGTACAAGTTCCTAAGCTCCCACCCACCCTCGGCATGGCAAATAAAAATGAAAGATTCCTTCAAGGCAAAATTATTCTAAAGATAGAAGTAGATCAGTTCTTCAACTACTGATCCTCTTGCCTCCAATTTCCAAGTTTTCAGACTAAATGTGTGCACTAGCAAGGTGTCCTGGCATTCGCCTTTAATCCCAGCACTTTGGAGGCAGAGGCAGGCATATATATCTCTGAGTTCAAAGCCAGCCTGGTCTACATAGCCAGTTCCAGGGCAGCCTGAGCTACATAGTGAGACTCTGTCTCAAAATACAACAATGAGCTGGGTGTAGTGGCACACACCTTTAATCCCAGCACTCGGGAGGCAGAGATAGGTGGATCTCTGTGAGTTCAAGGTCAGCCTGGTCTACAGAATGAGTTCCAGGACAGCCAGGGAGCTGAGCTCTCATCGGCAGGCTCACACAGCAAGGTGCTGTTACCGAGCCACTTCCCCAGCTACTCAAGTTTATGACACTAATTCTTTTCCCTGTTTTCCCCTTTTGATATATTGAATCCAGGCTCTTGTCACACTAGGCAAGGACTCTACCACAAGGTTCAGCCCCAACCCAATAGCACTAATTTATTTTCACATACAGATATCTTGTTCTCTAAGCTAGGATGGTAGTAATAGCTACAATTTCAACACTCCAGAGGTGAACACAGAATTCAGAGTTCAAGACAAATCTAGACTACACATCAATAGTCCCTGAATTTAAAAAAATTTTTTTTTTTTTTTTTTGGTTTTTCGAGACAGGGTTTCTCTGAATATCTCTGGCTGTCCTGGACTCGCTTTGTAGACCAGGCTGGCCTCGAACTCACAAAGATCCGCCTGCCTCTGCCTCCCAAGTGCTAGGATTAAAGGTGTGCGCCACCACCGCCCGGCAAAATTTTTTTTTTTTTTTTTTTGGTTGGTTAGTTGGTTGTTTTTTTCCAGACAGGGTTTCTCTGTGTAGCCCTGGCTGTCCTGCACTAACTTTGTAGACCAAGCTGACCTCGAATTCACAGAGATCTACCTGCCTCTGCCTCCCGAGTGCTGGGATTAAAGGTGTGTGCCACCATGCCCAGCAATTGCAGACACCTGTGAACTGCCATGTGGGTGCTGGGATTTGAACCCGGATCCTTTGGAAGAACAACCAGTGCTCTTAACTGCTGAGCCATCTCTCCAGTCCCCCAATTTTTTTTTTTTATTTATCCTATTTTTGACCAAAGTGATCTTCTCTCCACAGGGTATCTCTGTGTAGCCCTGGTTGTCCTGGAATTAACTCAATAGATCTGGCTAGGCTGACTGGACTACAACTCAGAGATCTGCCTGACTCTGTGCTGCGATTGAAGGTGTGTGCCACTATGCCTAGCTTTTCCTCAGTTTCTTAAGTAGCTTACAATACAGGCCCATGTCTATTGCACGGGACCAGATTATGAATTCTTTTTTTTTTTTTTTTTTTTTTTTGGTTTTTCGAGACAAGGTTTCTTTGAATATCTCTGGCTATCCTGGACTCGCTTTGTAGACCAGGCTGGCCTGGAACTCACAAAGATCTGCCTGCCTCTGCCTCCCAAGTGCTGGGATTAAAGGCGTGCGCCACCACTGCCCGGCTTAGATTATGAATTCTTTTTTTTTTAAACTTTTTTTTTTTTTTTGTTTATTTATTATGTATACAGTATTTGCTCTACATATATGCCTGGGCAGATCTCAATGTAGATGGCTGCGAGCCACCATGTGGTTGCTGGGAATTGAACTCAGGACCTTGGGAAGAACAGCCAGTGCTCTTAACCTCTGAGCCACCTCTCCAGCCCAGATTATGAATTCTTACAAGTGGGAAAATCTCATTCAACAACATGAAATTACTAAATGCAGGAAGTGTACCAGGGAACTTTAGGATGTCTTACTTTGTAGCCCAGACTGGAACTGATTATGAAGCCCAGAATGGCCTCTAACTCACAGTAATCCTCCTGCTTCAGCCTTCTGAGTGCTGACATTGTAAGCAAGAGCCACCACAACCAGTCCCATATTTAATATGTTGAATAGACTCATTTGGAAGAAAATGAAGATCAACTCCAACCTGCCAAAAACCAACTGTAAAATATGAAGCAGGCCAGGTATGGTGGCACACACCTTTAATCTCAGCACTAGGGAGGCAGTGGCAGGCGGATCTCTGTGAGTTCAAGGCTACTTGGTCTACAAAGTGAGTCTAGGCCGGGCGGTGGTGGCGCACGCCTTTAATCCCAGCACTTGGGAGGCAGAGGCAGGCGGATCTCTGTGAGTTCGAGGCCAGCCTGGTCTACAAAGCGAGTCCAGAACAGCCAGAGATACACAGAGAAACCCTGTCTCGAAAAACCAAAAAAAAAAAAAAAACAAAGTGAGTCTAGGACAGTCAGGGATATACAGAGAAACCCTGTCTAGAAAAACCAAAAAGAAAACAAAAACAAAGACCATGAGAGCAGTAGACGACCAGTTCTAGTTGAGGAGATGATATCAATCATGAGATTTTTATTTCTTTGTTTTGAATTCAGGACTTTGACATAAAGATACAAGGAAACAGAACCAAAAAGTCATTTAGTAACTCTTACCCTGGTCTCTTCACTAATGTAACCACACATGACCTTCTCATTCTTGACCCATAGCTCACCAGCCTGTGCCCTGGAAGGAGATAGACACACAAGTTATTACAGTGCCCCTCAGGAGGCTCACTCACTCACAGTCTGTCTTCTGAATCAGTCTTGCTCTGTGCTCCACGTCAGCCTCCGGAGTCTGTCATCTAGATTGACGTGTTTCCAAATGACCTGACCAGTTCTACGTTTCCATAGAGTCCCATAGCAGACTATCCACTATAAATAGTTCTCGCCGGGCAGTGGTGGCGCATGCCTTTAATCCCAGCACTTAGGAGGCAGAGGCAGGCGGATCTTTGTGAGTTCGAGGCCAGCCTGGTCTACAAAGTGAGTCCAGGACAGCCAAGGATACACAGAGAAACCCTGTCTCGAAAAACCAAAAAAAAAAAAAAAATAGTTCTCAGGGCGCTGAGAGTTCACAGAAAACATACAGGTCTAGAAAACTGGGCATCAGAGAACGGTGGCCCTAAGAAATGATATACAGAATTATCTAGGTAGAGATTTTATAACTTTGGTCAGTAACAAATGTCTTAACCCTAGACCTAATACAGTGAGCTTCAACACAGAGAAAAGATCATTTTAATCTTAGGACCCTAACATAAGTAGTCAGGGCAAGGTCCCCACACAAAAGAAGCTACACCTCAAAAAAAACAAACAAACAAATAAAGCCAGGAGAGGTAGGGCATGCCTTAAATCCCAGCACTTAGGAGGCAGAAGCAGATATATTTCTGTGATTTTTCAGCCTGGTCTCGATAGTGAATTCCTGACAGCCGGAGCTACATGGTGAGAGACCCTGTTGCCAAAAAGATTAAAAAAAAAAAAAAAAAAAAAGCCGGGCGGTGGTGGCGCACGCCTTTAATCCCAGCACTTGGGAGGCAGAGGCAGGCGGATCTTTGTGAGTTCGAGGCCAGCCTGGTCTACAAAGCGAGTCCAGGACAGCCAGAGATATTCAGAGAAACCCTGTCTCGAAAAACCAAAAAAAAAAAAAAAAAAAAGCTAGGGCCAAGGACATGTCACGGTGGGTAAAGGTTCCAGCTGCCCAAGCCTGATGGCCTAGGTTAGCCCTGGAACCTGAGGGCAAAGCCAGTGCATTTGTAATCCTCTCATTCCACTTGTGAGATGAAAGGCAAAGACAGGAGGATCAGCCAGAGCTCACAGGCCAGCTGGCTGGAGAGCTCTATGTAGCAAGGCATATGCATCCCTGCTCATTCTCTCCATCTCATACACAAAACAAACAACTTTTTGAAAACCTAATGGCAAGTTGGTAAATTTTTCCCAGTTTGGTGTTTTTCCCTCTGATACTCTTTTGTTTATATTCTTTTTTTTTTTTTTTTGGTTTTTCATTGGTTGTCCTCTACTACTTTGTAGACCAGGCTGGCCTTGCAGAGATCCACCTGCCTTTTTTTTTTTTTTTTTGGTTTTTCATTGGTTGTCCTCTACTACTTTGTAGACCAGGCTGGCCTTGCAGAGATCCACCTGCCTCTGCCTCAGAGTGCTGGGATTACAGGCCAATTAATTACAGACAATACAGATAGCTGTGAACTGCCATGTGGGTGCCGGGATTTGAACCTGGGTCCTTTGGAAGAGCAGTCAGTGCTCTTAATCGCTGAGCCATCTCTCTAGCCCACGGTTTGTATTCTTTTTGAGACAGCTGTGGGCTCAGACTGGACTTTGACTCTATTCTATACAGCTCAAGCTGCTCTTGAACTCAGGATCCCCCTGCATCACCCACCTGGGTGGTGGATTGCAAGAGTGTACTGCCTAAGTGTTTCTCCTCTGAGACTTTCTCAGGGTATAAGATGAGCAGGGCAGTATAACAAACAAGGCTCTCAGCTCAGAGCCGTCCACTTTGGGGAATAAACAGTCTGAGCAGGAACTGCAGCTGTGTCACTTACTAGCTGAATATCCATAAATAAACAACAATGTTGTACCTTTCCAGATGACATGAACTCAGTTCCCAAAAATGACACAATGCTTAGGAGTGGTGGCACCTACCAGTAATCCCAGTACTTGAAATACTGCTTTTAATCCCAGCACTAAGGGAAACAGAGGAAATTGGAACTCTATTGGTTCAAGGCCAGGTTGGTCTACATAGTAATTTCCAAAACAACCAGGGGGCTACACAGTAAGACCTTGTCTCAAAATAAAAACAAATAAACAAAGCAACATATTGCATACAACCCATCAAACACTGTTTTACAGGATTTTTAAAACAAGCTCAACTGTGCTCAATATTGTTAGCTTTTTCTACTATGAATATACAAATCAGTGCAACAAAACATGGGATTAGATTCCAGTGCCTCTACTCCTGGTTGGAATATATTATAGCCTTTCTGAGGATCAGGTTTTACTATACTCATTTATTTAGTCTATGTGTGTGTAGGAGTGTATTTGTGCCTGTGTAGCTCCCTAGGCAGCTCCTTCTACAATGTGGGAACCAAGAGACCAAACTTAATTCATCAGAGTTGGCAGAAAATGCCATTACCTACTGAGACATCTCACTCACTGTCCAAACCTCAGTTGTTTTTTAAAAGCAATAAATGTGGTCACTATCTACACGTACTATCTTCTAGAGCTCCTGGGAAAAACAAATGAGATATCATAAAGGATAAATGATAAATAAATAAACATTATTCCTGTAGAAATGGGCTTTATAGTTGTTCTTGGTTTTTGTTTGGCTGGTGTTTTAAATTTGTGATGTATATCAGGCAAACACTCTAACACAGAAGCTAATACCTTCAGTTCCATAATAGTTTTTTTTTTTTTTTTTGGTTTTTCGAGACAGGGTTTCTCTGTGTAGCCCTGGCTGTCCTGGACTCACTTTGTAGACCAGGCTGGCCTTGAACTCGCAGAGATCCGCCTGCCTCTGCCTCCCAAGTGCTGGGATTAAAGGCGTGCGCCACCACCGCCCGGCTCATAATAGTTATTTTATTAATACTATTTTTATTAAATTTATAGTATTTTATTAATAGTCCCTTTATTTAACACAAGCACATACTGAGCCTGTTGTGGTAGTGCACAACTATGATGCTAGCACGCAGGAAGGGGGAAGAAGGTGGATCTCACCGCAGGGCCAGCCTGGGTAAGACCCTGCCCTCAAAGCAGTAACACATGAAAAGACAATGCAATCTAATCCCTTACTCCTATGGCTTCGAGAGAGACAGAAATGCCACCAGCAAATGCAAGCACACTTGACTTCCCACAAGAATCAGAAAGGTAAGCCGGGCGAGGTGGCGCACGCCTTTAATCCCAGCATTCAGGAGGCAGAGGCAGGCAGATCTCTGTGAGTTTGAGGCCAGATTGATCTACAAAGTGAGTTCAGGACAGTCAGATATACACAGAGAAATCCTGTTTTGAAAAACAAAAAACAAAGCCAAATGACACGTGCAAGCCAGGACAAGATGACTTGGAGACACTAATTCCATGAGCTTGAGCAGTAACACAATGTCTCTCACTATTGGGTAATTCTCAATTTTTAAAATTAGCAAAGTAATGGATTCCATTATGGCCCTTTCTTGAGCTTCCATGTCACATTTATTCCATTGCTCTCATTATCCCTCACCTCCACTCTCCCTGGTAAGATCTGTTCTGCTCTCAGGCTTCCTCTTTCTAGTTTCATGATTTATACACACACACACTGAAACATAGTTTCTGTGATTAAGAGAAAACACTACATTTGTCTTTATAAGCCTAGCTTATTTTGCTTAACATAAAGATATCAGGGTCCATGCATCTCCTGCAAATGTCATGATTTTATTTTTAGTGGTTTCATTAAAATCCCACTGATATGTATGTTATTTTCTTTATCCATTAATCTGACTCCATTTTTTAGCTACTGTGACTCCAGCAGCAATACATATGGATGTGTGAGTGTCTCTGCAGTAGGGATTAAGTATATCTGAATGTATACCCTCAGGTATACATTGATTTTTCACAGTGGTTGTATCAGTTTACACTGGCACAAACAGTGTATAAGAGTTCCTGTCCCCACCCCTTTACCAGCATTTGTTATTATTTGTTTTGTTTTTGGTAGCCTTTGTGACTGGGATTATATGTGAGACCAAAAGAGGAACGATCAACCTTGCAAGTTAAGAGCTGTATTTGCACGTAACACATAATTATGATCCTGTCTGTCCTGTCTTTGTTTGACCCATTTGCACTGGATGTGCTTGATCATGTGGGCAAGAAATATGTGTGGGTGTACACTTGCCCCGATTCCACATAGCCCGGGGGTATGCAGGCAGGAAGCTTGTCCCTGATAGGACCTGATGGGAAATACGGTACCCTGTGGTTTTGCCCTTTTTAAGCCTCTGTAAAACATGACTCTTGCCATTTTCTGGGAACCCAGGAACAGACCTATCCAGAGACTATCTTCTAAGCCAGTATATAATTAAAACTTTCGCCGGGCGGTGGTGGCGCACGCCTTTAGTCCCAGCACTTGGGAGGCAGAGGCAGGTGGATCTCTGTGAGTTCGAGGCCAGCCTGGTCTACAAAGCGAGTCCAGGACAGCCAGGGCTGTTACACAGAGAAACCCTGTCTCGAAAAACCAAAAAAAAAAAACTTGCTTCAAATTTGGATCAAAAATTGTGGTACTGGTCTTACTCTCGACCAGTGGTATTACCATATGGAATCTCAAAACAGGCTCAAGACAAGGTTTCTCCATGTAATAGTCCTGGCTGTCCTGGACTCCCTCTGTAACCAGGCTGGCCTCGAACTCACAGAGATCTGCCTCCCTCTGCCTCCCAAGTGCTGGGATTAAAGCCATGCGCCACCACCACGCCCGACCCCAATTTGTGTTTTTCTGATGACTAAAGATATTGGACATTTTTTCAAGTATTTATTAACCATTTGTATCTCTACTTTTGAGAACCCTCCCTTTCCTACCAATGAAGGATCAGTATAGTCCACAATCCATTACAGCTAGATCTCATAATCTGAAAATAAAAAGTTGAAGTTATTTAAAGTATAGCTCCCGTTTTGTACTGTATATCTTTGACAAGCTAAGGAGGTTGGACAGATGACTCAGCAGTTAGGAGCACGTGCTCTTACAGAAGACCTGGGCTCAAACCCCAGTGTGCACACAGTGGCTCACTACCATAAATAACCCAGTTCTAAGACATCTGCCCTCTTCTGACCTCTGCGAGCATAAGGTGTACATGTGGTGCATATACATACATACAAGAAAAACACTCATACAGATAAACTTAAAAAACAACCTGGGCACAGTGGCACATCCCTTTAATCCCAGCACTCGGGAGGCAGAGGCAGACAGAGTTCTGTGAGTTCAAGGCCAGCCTGGTCTACAAGTGAGTCCAGGACAGCCAGGGCTTGTTACACAGAGAAACCCTGTCTTAAAAAAACAAAAACAAAAAAATTAATTAATTAAATAAAATAAACTATGTTGTGTCCATACGGTAGAATGTCATGGAATCATCACAATAGTGCTTACAGTGAGTTGTAAATTCATGAGGAATGTACACAGGCTACTTAGTAAATTCCAAATTAACCTACACTAACATGAGACCTTGTATTAAAAAAAAAAAAATCCAAACATGGGGATGTAGATTTGTGGCAAAGTACATTCCCAGCACTCGTGAGGCCATTCCTAGTACAAAACATAAGACAGTAAAGAAAATGGTGGCAGTGGGTCAGGTGGGGTGTGTTTCAGAACTGGAGTTGTGACTCGGTGGTACAGTGCTTGACTGACTAGAATACGTGAGACCATAAGTTCCATCTTTAGCACTGAAAAACGAAAAGAAGGGATTTTTAAAAGTCCCTTTTACTAAAATACAGAAACCATTTTAAATACAGTGAGAGTGAGGTAATCCAGCTAGAAAGGCAACAGGATAGAATTACTATGCTGGTTATTTTATACCTGTAAACAAGTGTCCTAATCTATAAAACCAGATGTGATTACATATGTTAATAAATAGTTTCAGTTCTAAAATATGTAATTTGTACCTCTGTGACAATGGCTTCAGCCACTTCTTATAGTAATTCAGAAACCAGCCAGGTGTGGGGACATGCACCTGCCATGCCAGCACTGCTGAGGTCAGGAGAGAAGGCTCAGTAATTAAAAGACAGTGTTGGCAAGCCAGACATGATGGCGCATGCCTTTAATCCCAGGACTCAGGAAGCAAAAGCAGGCAAATTTTTGTGAGTTCAAGTCCAGCCTGGTCTACAAAGCAACTCCAGGACAGCCAGGGTGTTACAGAAAGAAACCCTATCTCAAAAAACAAAAACAAAAAGCCAATGTTGGCAACACAGTGAAACCGAGGACAGCCTGGTTACATGAGACTAGACCTCAAAATCCCAAACAACAAACTCATAAAACGTGCTAAAACTGCCATCACGTACTTGGTGCTTCTTTGTTCACATCACAGCAGTCCAACGTTTGAAACACATGTGCACGTCACTGTGTGGACAGCCACATGCCTCAAGCATCCTTATACAGCTGATTTGCTGGGCTAGATCCTACATCTGTTTACTCCCCAGTACATCCAATGCCACGATACTTACCTGATGCCAGCAAATTCCACTTTCTGAGTAATATAGGCACAGGTGCTCACCTAAGGGAAGAGAGAAAAAAAAGGACCCAAGCTATCAGGCCATGGAAAGTTACACTGAAAGGCTCCTGGCTCTAAAATCTCCAACAACAAAAAAGTCAGGCATGGTGGTGCATGCCTTTAGCCCCAGCCCTCAGGAGGCAGACGCAGGCAGATCTCTGTGTTCCGGGCCAGCCTGGTCTACAGAGTGAGATCCAGGACAACTAGGGCTGTTACACAGAGAAACTTTGTCTTGAAACAAACAAAACAAAGCAATCTGCTCCAACAACAAAGTCCAGGCAGCAAGGGAACGACAGCTTTCCATTCAAGGAAGGCTGCTGGGGCTGTATGGTGGCTGGTGCTTGAGACTGAGTACAAAGAGGCTCTGAGGATCAGGCAGAGAGTGAGCGCAGCCTGAGAAACACACTGATCTTCACGAATGTTTACAGAGGTCTCTCCATTTATATACTAAATGTAGTACAAATTATCTTTACACTTTTTTTTTTCAGTGCCAGAGGGCAAACCTAAGGCCTCAAGATGAGTACTCTACCATTGAGAGAGCTGAAGGAAATAGAAACTCACTTCACTCAATGAAAAAAAGTCTACTGTTAGGGTAATCTGAAAGCTGCTTGTATTCTATTACTAATTACTGGGCCCCAACATCTAGTTGCCACCCAGATGAGTATATTGTCACATATACCTGCCTTTGTTGTGTAAACCTTGCTCTACCTAATTTAAAGTTGATTGGTTGAATAAAGTCCCTGTAGCCTGGACTGGGTAGAAGAGAGGTAGGTGGGGAGAAGGTTCATGGGTTTTTGGAGGAGATAAGCCATGGGGAAGAGAAAAACAGAGATATGCCATGAGTTAATTGGAAGATCATATCTTGACATGGCCTGGAACATCGGCATAGGGTGAAGAATAACAGCCTAGAGGACGTGTGTACATGATATGGGGACTTATTTGGGGATAGAATTAAAGGCTAGCTTAGATGGGGTAAGACTGCACAATCCAGGGTAAGGCTTGTTAAAATCCATCAGGTGTCTGCATGTGTTCATTTAAAGTAGCGGGATAAATCTGCCTAATAATCTTAAGTATCAATTATAAAAATTAATATTTCCTCCCACACTTAACTTTTATGTATTTATTCGTTTAGATTTTGGTGCTGGCAATTGAACCTAGGGCCTCACATATACTAGGCACAGGCTCTTCTACATTTAATTGTTCCATCATAACATGCAAAGACTATAGTAAAGAGTTTTCAGTACTGGGTCACATTCTGATGAATTAGACATTTTAAATGGAAAAGGTTAATTAAAAATAAATAAATAAGCTGGGCAGTAGTGGCGCACACCTATAATCCCAGCACTTGGGAGGCAGAGGCAGGCAGATCTTTGTGAGTTCGAGGCCAGCCTGGTCTACAAAGTGAGTCCAGGACAGCCAGGGCTACACAGAGAAACCCTATCTCGAAAAACCAAAATATAAATAAATAAATAGATGGTCAGGCATGGTGGCGCACACCTTTAATCCCAGAACTCCGGAGGTAGAGGCAGGTGGATTTTTGTGAGTTCAAGGCCAGCCTGGTCTACAAAGTGAGTCCAGAACAGCCAAAAGATACACAGAGAAACCTTGTCCCGAAAAAAAAAAAAAACATAAATAAATAAATAGGTAGGTAGGTAGGTGTGATGGTACCTACCTATTGCCTTTAATATCACTCAGGAGAAGGCAGAACTCACAGAACTGTGTGAGTTCAAGGCCAGCCTGGTTTATGCAGCAAGTTTCAGGCCAGCCAAGTCTACATATAGGGACCCTTCTCAAAAATGGGGTAAGGGGTGGGGATGGAGTTGAGAGATGGCTAAGGGGTTAAGATTTCTAGGAAATCCAACATCCTTTTCTGACTGGTAAAAGTACTAGGCATGTATAAAGTACAAATACATGCCAGGCGTGGTGCTGCACGCCTTTTATCCCAACACTCGGGAGGCAGAGGCAGGTGGATCTGTGAGTTCAAGGCCAGCCTGGTCTACAAAGTAAGTGTAGGACAGCCAGGGATACACAGAGAAACTCTGTCTCGAAAAATCCAACACCCCCCCCAAAACAAAACAAACAAATACATGCATGCAGGCAAAATAGTCATACACATAGAAACAAGATAAATAAACAGAAAAAAACAGAAAAGGTTATAGTCAAGTGTTTACATTAACTAATTGCAGGTACTAGAATCAGAACTTACTTTGATGGCTCTAAATTTATATGATAAACAAGGACTTTATAGAAAAGGAAAGACAACATACTGTTGTTTTTTTTTTTTTTTTTTTTTTTTGGTTTTTCGAGACAGGGTTTCTCTGTGTATCCTTGGCTGTCCTGGACTCACTTTGTAGACCAGGCTGGCCTCGAACTCACAAAGATCCGCCTGCCTCTGCCTCCCAAGTGCTGGGATTAAAGGCGTGCGCCACCACCGCCCGGCACCCTGTTGTTGTTTTTTAAAGTCATATCTTACCAGACTTTTCTTTAGTCGCCACATATCCCCACGGCCAATGTACTGATCCTTAAAAGTCAGTTCCACTAAGTCAAGAGTCACATCCTAGAAAAGGAGAATCGCACTTCTGTCATAGTCAAAATATGATGTCCATACACCACGAAAATATAAAAGAAACCATTAGAAAACCACTCAACAGCAGAACCTGACAGAATTCTCCACGTCAGGGCAACTCAAACGTGCACATGGCAATTCTACAGCTATCCATGAGAAAGGATCACCAGGGGACTAGGACATGCTTCACTTCCTTTGTTGTAGTCTGACAAAGGGTACCATGGCCTTGTCGCCTAGCATGCTCTCACACTGCTGGCTCAAGCAATCCATTCTGTTTCAGCATAGGTAGCTGGAACTGCAGATACATACAATCTTGCCTTTTGTTTTAGTCTTGAAAGATACCATTGACCTGTCTGCTTTATTTCACTATAAAATGTACATAACGCCCTATGGATAATGGTTTTGCCTATCAAGCATCAATTAATAAAGAAAAATCCAAATCTGGGCATGATGGTGCATGCCTTTGATCCTAGCAGTAGGAAGGCAGAAGCAGGTGGATCTCTGCGAGTTCAAAGCCAACACCTACATAGTGAGACCCTGTCTCAAAAAAACAAAAACAAAAACAAAAAACAAAGATATAGTGGTATATCTTATACTGCCAGAAAGCTGAGGGAGGACTGCTGCTAGTTGAAGGGCAGCCTGCACTGTATAGTTAGTTCCATGTCAGCTGAGCTAAACAGCAAGACTCTGCCTAAAAAATAATAATAAATCATCTAAAGAAAATAAATATGAGGGGTTAGAGAGATGGCACAGAGGTTAAGAGCACTGACTGCTCTTCCAGAGGACCTGGGTTCAAATCCCAGCACCCAAAGTGGCTCATAACTGTCTATAACTACAGTTGCAGGGAAATCCAACACCCTCTTCTGGCCTCTGTAGGTGCCAGGGTCACATATAGAGCACAGACATACATACATGTAGGCAAACATTCAAATAGGTAAAATAAAGAACGGATAGAGTATGTAAAAACATTAGCAATTAAACAGAAAATTATAAATACATTCTTTCATATGAACTAAGGCAAGCTTTTAAAAGTGAGGGTTTAAAAGCACCCTACATACCATTTATATCTAAATGACCTAAATATGACCACATATTTAACAATTGAGCACTACACTTAAGTACCTCATTTCGTTCCCATAGTGACCTAACTTTTGGGTATAAGTGCTAATCACTATAAAAAGATATTAAAGTCCAAAACGAAGACTTGCCTTTGGGTCTACGACATTCACACAGACATCTTGGTAAGGTCTCAGTCGGAACACTTGAGTCACGGTCTGGTCCACACTGATAGTTTCTGAAATAGGAAAAAAAAAATCTGGATCAGTTAACACATTTTTGAGGTCAGGGCACACTCAATAATTAATACAACTGATCATTTGCTATGGCTTCTGTCTTCCACAAGACTAAATTTTTAAAAATTCTCTACGTGTGAAACAAGTCCAAGAACTAACTTGTGATTCAAAGCAATGAAAAAAATCTGGTGTTATGGTTTACCCCTGCAATTCTAATATTTGGGAGGCTGAGGCAGCAGGACTGAAAAGCCAGGCTAGGCTACTTAACCAGCCTCTGCCTCAAAAATGAGAGATGGAGCTGGAGAAATGGTTCAGTGGTTAAGAGAAGTTGTTGTTCTTGCAGAAGACCTGGGTTGGATTGCCAGTATGCTATAGTAGCTCACAATCATCTATAACTCCAGTTTCAGGAGATTCAACAGGCATGTACATGGTACACATACATGCATACAGGCAAAACATCCATAATCAAAGTAAAATAAATAAATCTAAAAAATTAAAAGACTGGGCTGGAGAGATGGTTCAGTGGTTAAGAGCAATGGCTGTCCTTCCAAAGAACCCAAGCTCAAATCCCAGCACCCACATGGCAGTTCACAGTTGTCTATAATTGCCGGTCACTGTGGCGTAGGTCTTTAATCCCAGCACTGGCAGTGGCAGGCAGATCTCTATGAGTCCAAGGCTAGCCTGGTCTACAAACTGAGTCCACGACAGCCAGAGATACACAGAGAAACCCTTATCTTGAAAAACCTAAGAAATTAAATATTAAAGGATAGAGATATAACTCAGTAGTTGCAAATATGCTCAGCATGTACGAGTCCTTGAGTTTTCAAGTAGAAGGAAAAAGGAACAAAATGAACGAAAAGGGAGTGGAGAAAGGAGAAAAGATAGGGGAGAAGAGGCAAGCACTTAAGATCTTGCCCTTGGGGGACTAGAGAGATGGTCATCAGGAAAGTGAGTCCATGACATGAGAACCTGAATTCTGATCTTCAGTCCCCATGTAAAAGGCAAGCAGGGCAGTACAGAGCTGCACTCCAGCAATGGGGTTTCAGAAGCCGTAAATCCCTACACTTGTGGCCAGTTAACCTAGCCAAAGCAGTGAGCTCCGGGTTCATCAAAGACTGTCTTGCCAGGCATGGTTGTGTATGTCCTTAATCCCAGCATTCAGGAGGCAGAGGCAGCTGGATCTCTGTGAGTTCAAGGCTAGTCTAGTCTATATAGTGAGTTCATGATAGTACATTAACTATCTATCACACAGTGAGACACTGCCTCAAAAACAAAACAAAAAAGACTAACAAAAAGAACGTGGAGAAAGAAGAAAGATTTTATTATTTGTGATACTGAGACATGAGGAATGTCATGAGTTGGAAGACAGCCTGGATTACCCAGTGAATCTGAGGTCAGCTTGGGCTACAGGGAAAAAAAAAGAGGAGTAGTAAGTGCCTTTGATTCCAGCACTCTGGAGATGGAGGACGGACAATCAAAAATCCAAAGACATCCCAGCTACACAGCAAGTTCAGCCTGGACCATGAAACCTTATTACCAAACACAAAAGAGATTAAAAAAAAAATAAAATATTAAAGCAAAGACAAAAAACAAAAACAAAAACATCGAGCCAGGTATGGTAGTCATGCCTTTAATCCCAACACTTGCAAGGCCGACAAGTAGATTTTAGCAACTGCCAGACCAGCATGATATACATAGCGAATTCAAGAACAGCCAGGGCTACTTAGGCCCTACCAATAAATAAATAAATAAATAAATAAATTACTTGATTAATTAATTAAAAGAAATATGTGGAAGTTAGGAATGTAACTCAGTGGTAGAGAACTTTTTTAGTGTGCACAGGCCCCTGGGTAGGGTTGGGAGGAGCAACATAAGGCAGGTTCAAATCCCAGTAGCAGAGGCGAGCTACCTCCACCTACAAGTTGTTGGTCATCGAAGACTCCAAGATTGTCAAGACAATACAAGCAATTGCCATTGCTGTTGGTTGCTTACCAAAACTAGATAAGACCTTATATATGAAGGCACCACAGTTGTTGGTCAAGGGACAAGAGAAATCACGCTAGAACTGCGCTGGAAGCTTACCTTGCTAACTAGCCCTCACAGTAGTGGGAGGTATCATCAACTATCTTACTCAGCTACGGATCCTATACATAACAACGGGAACCAGCCAGGCAGGATGGGTCCAGTGGTGCAATAATAGAAGTCAGTTATAGGGTGAATCTGACAGGAGGAGACCCATTTCTGCTACTGTAACCTGGGCAAATGCCTGTGGTTGGGAAGATCACAGGCAGTAGTGTGGAAACTCCTGCTGTAATTTTACTAAATGGATACAATGTGCCTTTCAAATTGACTTCTCTCACCCAAGGACTAAACAGGCCTAATCCTGTTTAGCTTCTAAGATCAGACCAGACTAAGTACATCTGTAGTAAGACCACAGACTCAAATTGTTTCCTAAATTAGTATTTTATTTTATATATTTATTTGTTACTTTGAGTCCTAAACTGCCCCAGAACTTTGCTCAGGCTGGTCTTATCTCACAGGGACCTCCTGCCCACACTGGATTTGAAGGCACACACCACTGAAGCTGGCTAAATAACTATGTTTATGCCCACAGATTAGTCTTGCTATTAGCTTTGACCAGAGAAGCTTCTTTCTGCATTGGTCAGCAATGGCTGCAGATTCACAATGGGTCAAAGTACTAAGAATAAATGATTGTTGCATGCCCAGTCACAAAGCTCAAGGAACATAACAACACAGAAGAAGAGGCAGAAAGAATTGTAAGAGCCAGAGAAATGGGAAGAACACTGTGGGATGCTAACTTCTGGATATACATGAATATTTGTCTAATTCACAGTAGCTATGATTACCTACACAAAATCAGGCCTGTCAATGGCCTGTCAGGAAAGGAAGAGAGACTCATGAGGCCCCAGACATCCCTGCAGATTTACACACAGTTAATGGCTGATGAGGGAAGAAAACAGATTTTTTTTTTTTCTAGTGGTATAGGCAAGGTAAGGTTCTTGTGCTCCTGTGCATAAATCCTCTTTTTTTATTTCCAAGACAGCATTTCTCTGTGTAGTCCTTGCTATCCAGGAACTCACTCTGAAGACCAGGCTGGCCTTGAACCCCCAGAGATCCACCTGCCTCTGCCTCTTCAGTGCTGGGATTAAAGGCATGCACCACTGCTGCCAGGCCATTACAGACAGTTCTGAACTGCCATGTGGGTGCTGGGATTTGAAACCGGCTCCTTTGGAAGAACAGCCAGTGCTCCTCACTGCTGAGCCATCTCTCCAGCCCCCACAAATCCTCTCTATGTTCCTGTAAAAACTCACTGGGCCACACACAAAAAGAAAGACCTGAAAAGAGGGGAGCTCCTCTGGAAGAGGGGGGATATCAGATGTGAGAAACGAGGGGGTTATAAGAAATGAATTTCATAGAAATACATTATGTGCATGTACAGAAATATCACAATTTGGCTGCCAAGCTGGTTCAGTGGTAAAGGCACTTGCCACCAAGCTTGACAACCTGGGTTCAATCCCTGGGACCCACATGGTTGAGTGAGAGAATTGATTCCCAGAAATTGTCTTCTCCTCCTCACTTCCACAAAACCATCCTGCCTGGTGTGTGTCTACGCACTTACTTACATAAGTAAATGTAGGAAGAAACTTTTTTTTTTACGTTTTTAGAGACAGGGTTTCTCTGTGTTAACAGCCCTGGCTGTCCTGGAACTCAGACTGTAGACCAAGCTGGCCTTGAACTCACAGAGATCCACCTGCCTCTGCCTCCTGAGTGCTGGGATTAGAGGCATGTGCCACCACGCCTGAGAAACTCTTTTAAATATGCCTTCAGAAAAAGAGAACATTATAGACACCCAAATTGACCAAAAAAGAGACCGTGTAATGCCCAGTCCAAACTGATGCACCTACATCCTAATTCCTGAATTTAAGGCTCATTGTTGAAGACTGAGGATGGTAAGAGCCAGGAGAACAGGAACTTTGCTGTGACACTGTGTTTCCTAGAAGAATCACAAAGGCTCCCCTATGAAGTCTCATCAACATGGATGCCTAAATAAGACCGAAACAATGACACACCAATGGACATGCTGATATGAAAGGGGGAAAGTTTGAAGGGCCTCAACCATAGGCAACTAAGGAATGCTGAAAGAAAAACAGTCTTTCCAAGGGAAGAGACCCCAAATGGTTATCCAATATGAAGTGGTCATCCCTGAGATCACGTGCATACACGTGACAGTATATGAATTGAGCCAGCTGTGCTGATTTAGGAATATGAATATATATATGAAACATAGACTCAGAAAGGAAAAAAAGTACATATTCTCTCTCAGCAGAAGGCAGCCAGTAATCTATGTATACATGTAAATAAATGTACATGTGGGTATAATAAAACATGAAGAAAAGAGAGTAAGATAGGCTGAACATCAGAGAGTGAGGAAAGACTGGATTCAGGAGAAAGACACAGTTATGAAAGTGGATAGGAAGCTACTTGTTCTAGTTGTAATGCTGGCACAGATCTTTTGGTTTTGTTTTAGTGGTGGCTAAGTGCATAAAATAAATTTGGTAATAAACTTGTACAATTTAATGTGACGCTCCCCAGCTTCCCTTCCAAATGCCTATTCTAACTGTATAGAAATTCACTGAGTTATAAAGATTTTGGATCTGGTTAATTTTGTTGTGTGATACTTTTATTTATTTACAAGGTTTTTAAAATAATAATGAGCTGGGAGTGGTAGCAAACATCTTTAATGAGCCAGGCGGTGGTGGCGCACGCCTTTAATCCCAGCACTTGGGAGGCAGAGGCAGGCGGATCTCTGTGAGTTCGAGGCCAGTCTGGTCTACAAAGCAAGTCCAGGACAGCCAGGGATACACAGAGAAACCCTGTCTCGAAAAACCAAAAAAAAAAAAAAAAAAATCTTTAATACCAGCACTCCGAAGAGGCAGGTGGATCTCTGTGAGTTCAAGGCCAGCCTGATCTACAAAGTGAGTCCTGGACAGCCAGGGCTACACAGAGAAACCCTGTCTCAAGAAATCAAAAAAAAAAAAAAAAAAAAAAGAGTTCGATTCCCAATACACACATGGCAGCTCACAGCTGATGCCCTCTTCTGAAGTGCAGATGTACATGCAGACAAAGTACCCATATACCCATAAATAAAGAAATCTTTATAAAAATTAGATAAAACGTGCAAAAAGACATTAGCAATGGGCCTAACACTCAAAACAGAAAACTACCCATACTCTTCTCCTAGACATACAAAAGGAAGCCCTGGGAAGTAACCAGGCACTTGGGAGTCCCAAGCTTGCTCATGCCTTTATCTACTTTCTACCTTCACTTTCCTTTTTGAATAAAATCCCTTGCTACTGTTTTATTTGCATGCAACTCTTACATTCTTTGAAAAAAGACTGCAAGAATCTAGAAACACTTAGTCCAAACAGAGGACACTGATCACACATTCATCCTCAAAAACACTTGAGTATTTTATGAACAACTTATTTAGAAAATTAACCATCAATTTTTTTGGGAGTTAAATATAAAGCTCCCCATGTTCAAATTATCTTTTCTTCTGGCTCTAAATTTAGTTTCTTCAATGCTCACCACATGCTAAAAAATGAGAATCTTTGGCAACTTTCATATCTGACTTGGGTTCTGGGGGAGCTTACAGCTTACTTAGCTGTAATGGTAAATGAAGACAGTAAGCATATCAACTATGGCTCCTGGGGCAGAGTCTGCAAATGCAGTCCCTGACCTCCAAGGGTTCTGTCTTCTTTTATGCTAGAGGAAACTCAATCTGCTAGGTACTTATTGTAAGTCTACAGGCGTTTCCATTAGCCTGACTTCAGGGGTCCTTCAGGGTTCTGATTATTTACATCATCAGTGGCTGCCAGGATAAAAGCTCCAACCCACCTCTTTCCCATTCCCTCTGACCCTCTTTTCTCATGTCCCTCTTTCTTTCTTTCTCTCTCTCTCTCTCTCCATGCCTCTTGCCTTCAACTCCTCTCCCCATCACCTAAATAAACCCTTATACAGGCCTGTTGTGTGGCATGGTGTGATTTACCTGCCATACTATCATAACTCTTTTTTTTTCTTTTTTTAAAGATTATTTATTTATTGTGTATACAGTGTTCTGCTGGCATGTACACATTCACTCCAGAAGAGGGCACCAGATCTCAATGTAGATGGTTGTGAGCCACCATGTGGTTGCTCGGGATTGAACTCGGAACCTTTGGAAGAACAGCCAGTGTTCTTAAACCTCTGAGCCATCTCTCCAGCCCCCTATCATAACTCTTATTCCCTAACATTCCAGAGAGAGGTTTCTCAGAAAGTAACTAAAAAAATCCCAAAGAGAGGTAATACTTACCTTTCTGTAAATCTTCCTTAAGAGATTTGACTTGCAAAAGCAGAGGGCTGGAAAAGAAAGCAACAAAGATGAGGGAGGTTGCAGGAGGTAAACTTTCTCTACCTCCCATCAAAATGTAAACAAATAACGTAGTACACATTGTAACTTGTAGCATAACGGGAGAATACTCACTTAGAAACAAACTACACTTGACCTGAAGGGAAATGAAAAAAAGCAAAACTTTCCAGAGTTGTTACTTCCACTTTAGAAACAAGAATGCCCTACTTGGGGCTGGAGATGGCTCAGTGGTTAAGAGCACTAGCTGCCCTTCCAGAGGTCCTGAGTTCAATTCCCAGCAACCACAAGGTGACTAACAACCATCTGTTATGGAATCTTATTCCTCCTACTGGGATGCATGAAAACAGAGCACTCATATATAGATAAATCTTTAAATTAAAAAAAAAAAAAAGGCCCACTTTAAAACACGTGAAAAGCTGGGCGGTGGTGGCGCACGCCTTTAATCCCAGCACTTGGGAGGCAGAGGCAGGCGGATCTTTGTGAGTTCGAGGCCAGCCTGGTCTACAAAGTGAGTCCAGGACAGCCAAGGATACACAGAGAAACCCTGTCTCGAAAAACCAAAAAAAAAAAAAAAAAAAAAAAAAAAAAACACGTGTAAAATGGGCTGGACCAGGGGGTGGTGGCGCACACCTTTAATCCCAGTGCTTGGAAGGCAGAGGTAGGCATATCTCTGAGTTTGAGGCCAGCCTAGTCTATAAAGAGAGTCCAGGACAGCCAGGGCTACAGAGAAAGCCTGTCATAAAAAAACAAACAAAACAAAAAAAGTGTTGTTGGGGCTGAAGACATGACTCAGCAGTTAAGCACACTTGCTGTTCTTCTACAGGACTCAAGTTTGGTTTCCTGCACCCACCACAAGTGGTTCACAACTGTCTGGAACCCCAAATCCAGGGAATCTTCATCTGAGGGCATCTGTACTCATAGCCACAGATATCTGCACAATTTAAAATATATATATTTAAATTTTTTGCTTTATTTTAGGTTGTTCCAGACAGGGCTTGTCTGTATAACAGCCTTGACTATACTGGAACTCACTTTTTTAGGCCAGGCTGGCCTTGAACTCACAGAGATCCCCCTGCCTCTGCCTCCCCAGTGCTGGGATTAAAAGCATGTACCATCAAGCCCGGCTTAATTTTTTTTAATTTTTTTCCACATGAGTGTTTTATCCTGCATGTATGTCTGTGCACCACATGCATTCCTGGAGTCCTAGGAGGCTAGAATGAGGTATCACATGCCCCAGAACTGGAATTACAGATAGTTGTGACATGCCATGTGGGTGCTGAGAACTAAACTCAGGTCCTCTAGAAAAACAGCCAGTGCTCTTAACTGCTGAGCCATTTCTTCAGTCCTAGACATGAGCTTACTATGTAGCCCTGACTAACCTGAAATGGTATTTGAAATCAGCAGGGTGCATAGTTCCCTTAATCCTTGAATTGCTCACCTGTATTCATCATTGGGGTGAGCAAGCTCCACAATGTCTCCAAGTTTGATGTGAGGAAACACTTTTGGGTTCACGACTAGTTCATCATCTGAAAGACAATTTAGTGATTTTAAAAGCAACTGTGGCCGGGCAGTGGTGGCGCACGCCTTTAGTCCCAGCGCTTGGGAGGCAGAGGCAGGCTGATCTCTGTGAGTTTGATGCCAGCCTGGCCCACAAAGCGAGTCCAGGACAGCCAGAGCTGTTACACAGAGAAACCCTGTCTCTCTGTGTAAAATAAATACACAGAAAAATAAATGAATAAAAAGACAAGGTGGCCAGGGATGAAGGCATATGCCTTTAATGCCAACATTTAGTAGACAAAAATATCTCTGGAAGACAAAGGAGCTCTGTAAAATCAAGGCCAGCCTGGTCAGTATAGCAAACCATTAAGGTTACAAAGTGAGATCTTGTCAAAAGGCAAACAAAAAAAGCCAGCAGGGCCTGGTGGCATATGCCTTTAATCCCAGCACCTGGGAGGCAGAGGCAAATGGATCTCTTTGAGTTCAAGGCCAGCCTGGTCTACAAACTGAGTCCAAGACAGCCAGAGCTACAGGGAGAAACCCTGTCTCAAGAAACCAATCAATCGGGGCTAGAGAGATGACTCAGAGGTTAAGAGCACTGACTGATCTTCCAGAGATCCGGAGTTCAATTCCCAGCAACCACATGGTGGCTTACAACCATCCACAATGAAATCTGCCCTCTTCTGGCCTGCGGGTATACATGAAGACAGAACACTGTACACATAATAAATAAATCTTTAAAAAAAAAAAAAGAAACCAATCAATCAATCAATAAATATTTTTCCCCTCAGTTTTCTGAGACAAAATTTCTGTGTGTAGCATTGGCTGTCCTGGAAGTCATTCTGTAGACCAGGCTGGCCTCAAACTAACAGAGGTCAGCCTGCCTCTGCCTCCCAAGTGAAATAATAAATATTAAATGAAATTTAAAGTAAAAAAGGACTCATGGAAGGCTGGGGGTGTTGCTCCTTGGTGGAATGCTTGCTAGCATGCACAAAGCATGGGTTCTTTATCCAGAGGCACAAAAAAACAGGTGCCTGACGACATGCCTAAAATGCTGGCACTTGTGTGTGGAGGAAGATCAGAAATTCAAGATCATCCTCCAGTACATATTGAGTTCAAAGCCAGTGTGGGCTACCAAACTCTGTCTCAAAAACAAAACAAAACCATCTCACTGCGTCAGTAATTCTGATTTCTGAAGTAAATAATATTAAAAAAATTTAGGGAGGGCTTGGATGCAGCCGTGTGGTAGAGAGCTTTTCTAGTTCATATGAGGTCTTGGGTAAATTCTTGGCACTACACAGGAGAGGGGAAAAAGAAAACAGAAGAAAATTTAAGTCAAGTGTGGTAGAGCATTTCCAGATACACAGACAGAAGGATAATGGGTCCAAGGCCAGCTTGGGCTACACAGTGAGTTTCAAATGAGCCTGGGATACATGATAAAACCTGAATTCAAAATACAACCAAACAAAATCTGAATGTGAATGCTTTTCAAAAAGATCTTGTGCTTTCATTTCCAACCATTCCCAATTGCTGTTATTACTTCATTCATTTACCGGTCTAGCCTCAATTGCAACATGGGCAATTTTTAAGGCATTGTATTGTATCATAACTTCACCAAATTTACATAATCCCCAAAGATCAATCAATACTGACCACTGCCCCCAAAGCCCTTCTTGTGGATGACAAGTTTGTAGACCTTCGTGGTTCTCATTTTGTATTGTGGTTTCTTCAACTGTTCCAGTCTTGGAGCGGGGACGTCATCTTGCCTTCCTGCCACTGTAACAGAAACAAAACGGCCAGAATGTCAGGCTTCCTAAAATTGCTCTTTAATTTTAAGCCTTGAAGGTACTGGTTGTTGCTCAGCTGACAGTCGGGCCAACCCTTGCATTAAATCACTTCTCCAATTGCCAAGAGAGGAAAACAAATAGAAGTGCTGCTTTAGGAATTACAGGGAACTTGGGCTGAGATCTAGTCAATCCTCTGAAGAGATTTTTTTCTACCGTAAACCTGAAAGGGAGACTTGTGGTGAGAGGGGCACTACCTTGCTTCTGTCTGCATCAGTTAACACCAAAATAGTGCAGGGGTATTAGAAGAGATGAACACATCTGTACAGAACCGTCAAAACAAGGGACTTGCCCAAGGTCACCCAAACTGTTAGGCACTACCATACTTCACGTTCCACTAACAATGTCCTGGGAAAGAGAGAACAGAGGAAGCCTGGGGTTTCTTAGCCGAACCTCTGTGTGTACCAACTCTCAGCGGACCGTCCTGCCTCCATTTCGACGCTGCGGTAGCAGCAGCTCAGTGAAAGAAAGATCGGTCCAAGGTCACACGGGGGGGGGGGGGGGCGTTGCTGGAGGAAGGATCCGGCCTCGAACCTGTTTCAGAGCCCCCTCCAAGTCCCTCAAGTCTCAGCCCGAGCCGAGCGCTCGACTCACCCCTAGTCCCAGAATCCCTCCCCGCCTCAAGGCCGGCCCGAGCCCAGATCCTGGCTAGATATCGAGAACCGCCTCAGGACATCCCACCTGAGCCCCCAACCTTCGCGCAGCTTCGGAAGCTCCAGGCGCCAGCCAACACCGCCGAGGAGCGCTCACCTGAGCCCGCGCCGCTCCAGAGGCCCCGCCCCGAGTCCCCGCCCCTCGCCGGTCCTGGCTCAGCCGGCCGGACCGCTCTAGCCTAACCTCCGCCTCGTCTCGGTGGCCGCGCAACTTCCTCCTCCAGGCTTGCGGTGCGGAGGCGGGGGGGGGGGGGGGAGGCCGAGGGGAATGGCGTGGAGTCTGACTTCATCCTCTGAGCTCCCGTTGGCGCTTCCCGCTTCCGGCTACGGTGCTGCCTGTTTTGCAAAGGAAATTTGAAAATAGAGCCGCAGCCAGGACCTTCGTTTCAGAGAATGATCTCATAATAGGGGAAATGAGAGAATCCTATCTCGCTGAGCTGTTTTCTGGTGTTTGACCATGTCAATAACGCAACCTGGGTACAGAGGGCTATTGAGAAAGACAAAAGTCTCCGGGAGAAGCTGCCTGTGGTGGTACACCCTGGTAATCCAGGTACTCTGGAGACAGGGCTATGCCAGCTTTGACTATGTAGCAAGAAAACAAGAAGCGAGAGTGGCTCATGAGAGAGTTACTAGCTTATTGTAAAGTGTTAAGTATAAGGACTGAAGAGATGGCTCAGCAGTTAACACAAGGTGCTCTTCCAGAGGACCTGGGTTCAATTCCCAGCACCCACATGACAGTTTACAACTGTCTGTAACTCCAGTTCCAGAGGATCTGGTACCCTCAAAAAGACATACATGTAGGCAAAACACCAATACACATAACATACAAATAAATAAGTCTTTAGACGGCATGGTGGTGCACACCTTTAATCTCAGTACTTGGGAGGCAGAGGAAGGCAGATCTTTGTGAGTTCGAAAATAGCCTGATCTACAAGTGAGTCCAGGAGAGCCAGGGCTGCTCTGTTACACACACACACACACACACACACACACACACACACACACACAAGCAAAACAACAAAATAAAAAAACAAAAAAAACCTGTTACATATAATTAAGAAATACAAGTTAGGAAACTGGAGAGATGGTTCAGAGGTTAAGAGCACTGGCTGCTCCTCCAGAGGACCCAGGTTCAATTCCCAGCACCCACAAGGCATCTCACAACTATCTGTAACTTCTGTTTCAGGGAATCAGACACTCTCATACAGGTATATGGAGTCAAAACACCAATGAACATAAATAAATAATTCTTTTTTGTTGTTTTTTTTTTTGTTTTTCGAGACAGGGTTTCTCTGTGTAGCCCTGGCTGTGCTGGACTCGCTTTGTAGACCAGGCTGAACTCGAACTCGCAAAGATCCACCTGCCTCTGCCTCCCAAGTGCTGGGATTAAAGGCATGTGCCACCACCGCCCGGCTACTTTTTTTTTTTTTTAGAAAAAGAAAAATATCTGCTTCCTGCTGTCAGTATGTGGTGGACTACAGAGCTGTCCATCGACAAAAGGAGCAAAGAGTTGGTTATAGACTTTTGGGGTTTTTTTTTGTTGTTGTTCTGTTTTATTTTGTTTTTGTTGTTTTGTCTTTTGTTTTTTTCAAGACAGGGTTTCTCTGTGTATACCTGGCTATCCTAGACTCACTCTGTAGACCACGTTGGCCTTGAACTCACAGAGATTCACCTGCCTCTGCCTCCCAAATGCTGGAATTAAAGGCTTTCATCACCATGCAGCAATTACAGACAGCTGTGAACAGCCATTTGGGTGCGGGGATTTGAACGTGGGTCCTCTGGAATAGCAGCCAGTGCTCTTAACCCACTACCTCATCTCTCCAGCCCTGGAGTGTACTTTTTAATTTGGAAGTTGAAAATCATTTCTTACTAAGCATGGTGGTGCACGTCTTTAAATTCAGCACTGAGAAGGCAGAGCCAGGTGAATCTCTGTGAGTTCGAGGCCAGCCTGGTCTACAAGCCAATTCCAGGACAGCCAGTACTGTTACATAGAGAAATCCTGTCTTGGAAAAAAAAAGAACTAAAAAATTTTTACCTTATCAAATTGTTTCTAACCAAAAATTTTGTTTTAATAAATACTAGCTGGCATTGTGAATATTTAAAACAAATATAAAAAAAGTTCATCAATGCTGAACAGAGGTCGCACATGCCTTTCATCCCAACACTCAGGAGGTAAATTCAAAGCCAGCCTGATCTATGCAGTGAGTCCAGGACAGCCAGAACTACACAGAGAAACCCTGTCTGGAAACACACACACACACACACAAAACCCAAGCTACACAACTATAGCATATACAAGGAATGTTCCCCACAAAGTTTTACACTCATTACCTCTGTTCTGCATCTTTGTCATCTGTTTAATGATGGTCCCTTGGATGGACTCTCTTCTGTGGTGGTCTAACTGCTGCTCCTCTCATGAACCACATATAAGTTCAAAGCTCTTAACAAGAGATCAACTCCCCCAACCCCTAAAAGCAGTTTAAGTGACCTCTCAGAGGGGACTAATGAGCCATGAGCCATCTAATTCATCCCTCTTCTTGCCACTCTGGGTCTTGGTTTTTGGTATTCAGAACTAAAACAGTCTTCTTTGTGGCAGGAGGTGGTTGGTGGTTCACACATTTAATCCCAGCACTATTGAGGCAGAGGCAAACTGATTTACTGAGTTCCAGGCCAGCCTGGTCTACAAAGCTACAGAGTGAATACCAGGACAGCCCAAGGCTACACAGAGCCATCCTGTCTCAATAAACAAAACGAGTCTTCTTTTAATCAATTTACCTCTCTGTCTCACTAGCTCAGAACAGCTTAATACCCTTCAAGACCAGGTTGAGTCTTTGGCTGCTGCAGTACTCCAAAATTTAGAAGGAATAGAACTGCTAAGGGTAGGATCAGGGAGTTCTCCAAGAACAATGCTGCTTCGAAACCAACAAATCTTTTATTTTATTTTTTGAGACAAAGTTTCTCTGTATACTATCCCTAGCTGTCCTGGACTTGCTTTGAAGACCAGGCTGTCCTTGAACTCACAGAGATCTGATTTCCTCTAACAAATCTTTTTTTTTTTTGGGGGGGGGGAAGTGTCAGGGTTTCTCTGTGTAGCCTTGGCTGTCCTAGACTCACTTTGTAGACCAGGCTGGCCTTGAACTCTCAGAAATCCACCTGCCTCTGCCTCCCAAGTGCTAGGATTAAAGGCATGCGTCACCACGCCAGGCTCCTCTAACAAATCTTAATTGGGTTGAAGTGGAGCCTAAAGACACAGGGACCAGGCAAAAATTCCTCCTGCTTCCCTCCTAATCTGGGTCCTCCCCTTCATCACTATGCATTACCCTGTATTTTACTTGTTTTTTTTTTTTCTTTTTTCTTTTTTTCTTGGTTTTTTGAGACAGGGTTTCTCTGTGTATCTATAGCTGTCCTGGACTCACTTTGTAGACCAGGCTGGCCTTAAACTCAGAGGTCCACCTGCCTCTGCCTCCCAAGTGCTGGGATTAAAGGCACCACCACCACACCCGGCCATTACAGACAGCTGTGAACTGCCATGTGGTTGCTGGGACTTGAACTCGGGTCCTTTGAAAGAGCAGCCAGTGCTCTTAACAACTGAGCCATCTCTCCAGCCCCTGGTTTTGGTTTTTCAAAACAGAGTTTATCTGTGTAATAGTAAGCGTTGTCCTGGACTCACTTTGTAGACCAGGCTGGCCTCAAACTTGCAGGGATCTGCCTGCCTCTGCCTCCCGAGTTAGTGCTGGGAATAAAGGCGTGCGCCACCACACTCAGCTATTGTACATGTTTTACTTACTGAATTTCACCCTATACCCAAGCAAAATGTTCCACCTAAGCTCTCCCAATGGTTTTCACCCCACAACAACTCCATTTGTTCCTGACATAGCTGCAAAAATAACTTTTAGATGCTGTGGAGAAACTGGCTGAGAGGGAATTTCATCCCTTTCATCCCAGGACAAATATGTTCTTTACATTAGTCCTCTATTTTCTCCTGTCCCCTTCTTTTGATGCTCTTTAGCTCCCTGCTACTTCTGCTAGCTCGTTTCGGTGCAGCAGTCCTGGAAATGGACCAGTCACTGCCACCCTAAATCAACTCCATGCCCACTTAGTCCAACTGGCCCACTCTGGCCCCGCCTTGGCTCCTCCCCTCTCCCTCAACCTTCCAGGAAAATCTCCCAGCTTGACTCTGTAATCAAGTCAACTGTTTACAGCCTTTTAACAATTATTTTTCAAAAGTCCCTTCAGTAATACAGGACGACAAACGCATGATCCATCACAGCTGATCAATTTAAAGTCTTCTCCTGCTTCGAGACCAGATGATCTTTTCAAAAGACCTATAACTACCACACCTCCAACAACATGATCCGTTACAGCCAATCAAGTTAAAACTCTCTTCCTGCAAGGTGACCAGAGGACCAACCACTTCAACCCACTCTGACAAGAAAAGAGCTCCGCCTTTCCCGCTGAAAGACTACATCTCCCAGCTTCCCTGCGGCCATGAAAGGGAATTCCGGAAGTGAGAGCCGACAGGAGGGATCTTAGTAATAGTTATTTATGGCACTATAACGGTTGCAGACTTTTTCTTTCTGGGGTATTCTCTCATCTACTTGCATGGAGTGGGATAATCTTTTTTTTTTTTTTGGTTTTTCGAGACAGGGTTTCTCTGTTTAACAGCTCTGGCTGTCCTGGACTCGCTTTGTAGACCAGGCTGGCCTCGAACTCGCAAAGATCCGCCTGCCTCTGCCTCCCAAGTGCTGGGATTAAAGGCGTGCGCCACCACCGCCCGGCGGGATAATCTCTTATCATGGCATGAGGCCTTCTCTCATCCGCTCGCCTAGCAGTGGGAAACCCATGAGTTTGAGATTCTGTCTTCCTTGAAGTGTGTCCTCCAATATACACGGCCCTGCCTAAAGTCAGACTGACCTCTCTCAGCCTTTCTGTCTCCTTTAAGATACCCTCAGAAATGTAACAGTGGCCTTTAATCCCAGCACTCAGGAGGCAGAGGCAGGTGGATCTCTGTGAGTTTGAGGCCACCCTGGTCTACAAAATGGGTCCAGAACAGCCATGGCTGTGTTACACAGAAAAACCCTGTCTTGAAAATAACAACAAACCAAAAAAAGAACCTGGTGGTGGTAGCAAACATTTTAAATCTCAGCACTTGGGAGCAGAGGCAGGCAGATCTCTGAATTTGAGGCCAGATTAGTCTACAAAGCAAGTTTCAGGGCAGCCAGGCTACAAAGGGAAACCCTGTCATGAAAGACGAAAACAAAAAGTTGATAGATTTTTAAGAGATTATTTTAAAAAAAGAATGAAAGAAAAAAGATGACTAGCCATGTCTACATAGTGAGTTCCAGATCAGCCTGGGCTACATAGGGAGAATCCTATTACATTTCCCCACCCTTGAGAGAGATTGAGATAGAGAATAAATATAAACATTTAGGCCAGGAGTGGTGGTGTACAACTTTAATCTCAGCACTCACAATCAGGAAGCAGAGGCAGGAGGATCTCTGTGAGTTCAAGGCTAGACTGGTCTACAGAGTGAGTCCAGGACAGCCCAGGGATACACAAAGAAACCCTGTCTGGAAAAACCAGGAAAAAAATTAGTAAGAAGAATATTTTCATGTGATTTAAGAAAATGAATAAGCTCAGCATGCTCATACATGCCTACTTTCCTACTACTCAAAAGGCTGAAGGAGGAAAATTAAGACAAATTTAAGACTTTGAGGCCAGCCTGGCCCACATAGCAAGTTTCAGACTTGTCTGAGCTACAAAGTGAGATACTGTCTCAAAACAATTAAAAATAAAACTAACTAAATAAGTAAAATAATAATAGAGCTGGGCATGGTGGCACACGACTTTAATGAGGGCTTGCTTACAATTTCAGAGTCCATGAATATCAAGGAGAATGGCAGCAGCTAGACAAGCAGATTGGTGCTGGAGTCATAGTTCAAAGAGTACATCTGATTCACAGCGTGATGGGGGACAGGGAGAGGGAGAGAAAGGGAATGGTGTGGGCTTTTGAAACTTCAGAGCCCATCCCCAAGGACATACCTCTTCCAATAAGATCACACCTCTTTTTTTTTAAACATTTATTTATTTATTTATTATGTATACAGTATTTGCTCTACATATATGCCTGGGCAGATCTCAATGTAGATGGCTGTGAGCCACCATGTGGTTGCTGGGAATTGAACTCAGGACCTTGGGAAGAACAGCCAGTGCTCTTAACCTCTGAGCCACCTCTCCAGCCCAAGATCACACCTCTTAATCCTTCCCAAAAAGTTTCATTAAGTTCAGAACAAATATACTAACCTTTAGGGGTCATTCTCATTCAAACTGCCACAACCAACCTCAACTACATAGTCTTTTTCTTTTCTTTTGGTTTTGGGTTTCTTTTTTCTTTTCTTTTCTTTTTGGTTTTTGGAGACAGGGTTTCGCTGTGTAACACTGGCTATCCTGGAACTTACTCTGTAAAACAGGCTAGCCTTGAATTCACAGAGATTCACCTGCCTCTGCCTCCCAAGGGCTGGGATTAGAGACGTACACCACCACATCCAGCTATTACAGTTACGAACTGACATGTGAGTGCTGGGATTTGAACCCAGGTCGTTTGGAAGAGCAGTCAATGCTCAACCATTGAGCCATCTCTCCAGCCGGTTCGTTTGTTTTTTGAGCAGAGGTCTCACTATGTAGCTCTGACTGTCCTGGAACTCACTGTATAGACTAATCTGGCCTGGAACTCATAGAGATTCTCCTGCCTTTGCTGGAGTTAAAGGAGTGGGCAGCCAAGCCTAAGCTCCCTCTGCAGATCCTAACAGAGAAATTACAATTTTACCCAAAGCCTCCATCTTCCCAGGCTGATGAGCTTCAGGATACTATGGGTGTCTATTTCTAAATCATGTCTGTGTGAGTTGGGCAAATTGATTATATTCTGTGGACATACCTAATCCACTCCCCCTCGAACCCTTTTTCCATTCTAATCCCTGCCAGACACTTCAAGTACTGTAAATAAAGAGATGAAATTCGCTACTTTCAACGCTAAAGCGGCAAAAAAACAAAAACAAAGTGTAACCAACTACTTTTCTGGAGTATCTTTCGGGCTTAGTGACCAGTGTGATTAGCAGTAGGAGAATGGTGTGACCATAATCTTTGACTGTAGTCATTAAAAGGTCTCACGATCTGCCGGGGTGGAAGACGACAGGCCCCGAGAGTGGCAGCCGTCTACTGCACAGACATGGTTCCGAGAACAGCGCTGGTAACAGATGGAGACAGGAATTGGGCCAAACGCCGTGTTTCTCTTTAAGAGCTAAGACGATGGGGGCAGGGCTAAGTGTGTCTGGGGCTAGCGGAGGGTGGAGGGACCGACTGGGAAGAGCCGCCCTCCCGATTGCGCGCGCGCCGTGCGGGGGCGGGATCAAGACCCGTCCGCATGGCTGGCTCTGGCCCCGGATGAGGAAGTGCGGTGGGGGGGGGGGGGAACCTGTAGAAGCGGTGGAGGCTGGAGCGCCCTCGGGCCTCTGCTCCAGAAGATCTGGTAGAGTTGGCGGCTGCGGGGACGGCGGGGACGGAGGCGGCCGAGGCCGAGGTGGAGGGATGAGCACGGACCGCGGAGCAGTCCACAGGGTAAGAGGCCCAGGCGGCCCCACGACGCTCTGGGGGTCCTCCGCCGGACGGTGCTGACTCAAGGGGGTCCGGCCCTCAGCCTTTCGGGGCGCTGAAGGGCACCGAAGCAGCGTTGTTAGCGACAGAAACACGCACAGACATCCAGGAGATCAGGCCCCACGTCGCTGGTAGAAAACAGCTTCACAGAGTCCAGGCTCCAGGGGAAAGAGGCTGCCTTTCAACTTCCATCTGCAGGGGACCCCCAACTTCTCTCCTTGGAGAGGACGACGCCCCTTGTCTGCATATGCTTTTCCTGGAATCTGGTCCATTTGTCAGCGAAGGGAGACCCGTTTACGGTGCCAAAGAGAATTCTTTATTCCAAGGAGGATTTAAGGAGTAACCCATAAACGACCCCCACTTTGGTCAGCGTCTGTCTTCCAAGTGAAGGAGATTCTCAACTTTCCTAAAAGTTACAGAGGTATTTTTCTTTTTCTGCAAGAAACAGATTTGCCTTTCCTTCGTACACTTTCACCCCAAGATAAAGAGAGGAAGGCCCTGAATTTCTGGTATTGCAAGCCAGCCTTTCTCCCTTTACCCCAATCATGTCCACCAAGGGAGCTTTACGTAGTGTTCAGTGAGCTTCTCTTCTCTTTTGGAGTATGATAATTTGCAAGTTTGTATCTTCCACTTAGCATCTTTGTGACCCTGACTTACCCCTGTCAGTTGCACCCCATCTGTAACCTGGGTACTTTTTTTCTCTGAACTGTCGTGAGGGCTAAAGGGAAGTTTTGTGCACAAGGAACTTTTGGTTAATTGTTAATATTGATTTGTTAAGAAAGAGAAGGCATGTTCTCAAAACCAGGTGTTTACATGAATGTATCTTCCATCACAAACGGTCAACCCATTCCTTCCATTAGAAAGGCTTTCCCCAGCCTGGCGGTGGTGGTGCCCAGCTTTAATCCCAGCACTTAGGAGGCAGAAGCAGGCGGATCTTGGTGAGTTCGAGGCCAGCCTGGTCTACAAAGTGAGTCCAGGACAGCCAAGCCTGCACAGAGAAACCTTGTCTCAAAAAAACAAAACAAAACAAAAAAGGCTTTCCCCAACTCCTAAGATAAAGGACACTTCCTCTGCCCTCAGATCCTACTGTACTCCCTAAGTTAACAAAGAGAACCTTAGTGGAAAATGGGGAAAAAAAGATAAAATTTTAGAAACAGGTTAGCGCTTTATTTATTCTTGAGATAAGGTCTCTACACCTCCCAGGCTTTCCTCAAACCCAGTATGTAGCCCAGGCTGGCCTTCAGCCCGTGATAATCCTGTCTCACTTTACAGAAGGCTACTATCTCAGGCATGCACCACCATGTGCTGCTTTTTGTTTTGTTTTGAGACAAGCTCTCGTGTAGCCCAGGCTGGCCTCAAATTTGCTGTATAGCCAAACTTCTGATCCTCTGCCTCTGTTGTCTCCCCATTAAGATTCTTTTGTTTTTCGATACAGGGTTTCTCTGTGTAGCCTTGGCTGCCCTGGACTCACTTTGTAGACTAGACCAGGCTGGCCTCAAGCTCACAGAGTTCCGCCTGCCTCTGCCTCTCCAGTGCTGGGACTAAAGGTGTGCGCCACCACACCCCGTCATTAAGATTCTTAAGAGAGTGGGAAATTTGATGCTAGAAGCCAGACTTTCTTTGTCCACTAATTCTATCCAGATCTCCCACTCCTTTCACTTGTTCTTGTGACATTAAAAAAGCTTCCTCTTATCTACATATCCTCTCCAGCCTCCAACTCTCGTAAGAAAAATAAGACTACTCTTTCCCAGTATGTAAAATAGTGCAGATGGCTTCTTTTCCCCTTTCCCTTTGATAAATATATGAAAACCTTTCAATCATTGTGTCTTTTGTTAGTAGACACCAAGAGCATTTTGTTTCACCTCCTCTGTTGAAAGATGGATCTTTTTTTTCTGCATGTTAATCAAAAGAAAGGAGACAGCGCTTGGTGTTGATTTAAGCACTGGGTCGTGTGTAGAGTATGTATGTTCTTCTTGGTCATGCTTTCAGCTTGTGTTGAGATTTTGATGCGTAGTTGTTCTTTTGAGACAGGGTCTTGCTTTGTAGCCCTAGGTGGCCTGATACTCACTGTGTACCCCATTTTGTCCTCAGCGGTCATCTTGCCTCAGCCTCTTCCTGAGTGCTGACTGGGATCACAGGTGTGAGCCACCACTCCTGGCTTAGGGAGATCTTATTAAAAGATTCTTCTTTTTCTGTCCCTCAAGAAGAGGCCTCTTCTCCAAATTCCCTCATGGAAGAATTGGCTGCAGTATCTGAGTGTCCCTTATGGAGGGAAAGGCTGCAGAATTCAACTCTTTGGAAAAGAAAGCCCTTTTCTCAAGGTGAAAGGAGTGCGGGGAACTTCTCAGGGCTTGGTCATTTTTGTGAGTATTGTTCCTGACACAAGCAAGGCAGTGCCCAGTGTTGTTAACGGCTTCTTTACATTCAAGTTAAAGGAAAGAGATTATTGGGGCATGAAGTTTTCTGTTCTGCTTTCTATTGTTTGTTTGTTTTTTCTCTCTTGTTTTTGCTTTATTGCTATAAAGCTTTACTTCAAAAACTTATTTTGGGAGAAAATTGAATGATTAGAAATGTTGCCACTATAAGATTTTTTTGGGGGTGTGGTAAAATATATTCTAATGACATGGAGAGTTGTGATGTTAATTAATCCTCTACTGGTTTTTGTCAGGGTAGGAGTTCACACTTCCAAATTACCTGAAGGTGCATCAAAGAAAAGCTTTGTGTCTTTTTTGTATGTAAAGTGTTCTTAAAGTGCCTTCAATGCCCATGAGCACTTGTGGGAGGCATTAGTTTGAGCCTTGAACCCCTGTTGATACCTGTACGTAGTGTGTGCTGAAACAAAGGGGAAAAAAGAGCTGTTACCCTTTCCACCATGGGGTTTTCTCATTATCATTTAACTGGGTCATTTTGCATGAGCAAAACAAGCCCGGGAAAGTTGATTAGAACTGAGGACATTCCAGGCAGTGCCCTAGTGAGTGGAGTCAGGGAGGTTGGGAGGTTGGCTCCTTCCCTGCAGGACTTTGCATTTGACCCGGATGCCATGGCAGTTGTTGGTCTCAGCTCAAAGTAATAGCTCTTCCCTCTTCTTCCCACTCTTTCTTTTTGTCTGAGGCAAGGTCTCCCTGTGTAAGGTGTAAGGTTTATTCTGCTGTGTAACTGCAGCTGATCTGGAACTTTGTGTTTCCCTGGTGTTGGGGTGATAGGCTTGTTATAAACTTCATCTATTAGAGTAATTTTACTTTATACTTTGTATAAACGTTAGTTATTTTATAAGGTCTGAAGTAAATCCATTCCCTAAACAATATAATACTTATGTGTACAGGTGTCAAGAGTCATTTAAAAAAATTTTTTTTTTTTTTTTGGTTTTTCGAGACAGGGTTTCTCTGTGTAACAGCTCTGGCTGTCCTGGACTCACTTTGTAGACCAGGCTGGCCTCGAACTCACAGAGATCCGCCTGCCTCTGCCTCCCAAGCACTGGGATTAAAGGTGTGCGCCACCACCGCCTGGCTAAAAATGTATTTTTAAACTTTATTTTATTTTTAAAATTTAATTAATTTATTAATTATTGTTTTTTTCAAGACAGGGTTTCTCTGTGTAGTCCTGGCTGATCTGGAACTCATTATGTAGACCAGGCTGGCCTCAAACTCACAGAGATCCACACCTGCCTCTGCTTCCTGAGTGCTGGGATTAAAGGCGTGTACAACAATGGCCTGGCTGTAAATTTTATTATATGTATATGAGTGTTTTGCTTGCATATATGTCTGTGTGTGTCTGGTACCAGAAGAGGGCATCAGATCCTCTGGAACTGGAATTATAGACAGTTGTAAGCCTCCTTATAGATGCTGGGAATCAAACCCAGATCCTCTGGAAGAGTGGCAAGTGGTCTTACCCACTGAACCACCTCTCCAGCCAGGTAAGAGTCATTCTTTTTTTCTTTTCTTTTCTTTCTTTTTTTTTTTTTTTTTTTTTGAGATAGTGTTTCTTTGAGTAGCCCTGGCTGTCCTGGACTGGCTTTGTAGACCAGGCAGGCCTTGAACTCACAGAGATCCGCCTGCCTCTGCCTCCTGAGTGCTGGGATTAAAGGTGTGTGCCACAACATCCAGCTTCTTGTTCTTTTTTTTTTTAATTATTTATTTTTATTTTACATGCACTGGAGTTTTGCCTGCATGTGTATCTTTGTGAAACTGTCAGAACTCTTGGAGTTGGAGTTACAGACAGTTGTAAGCTGCCATGTGGGTGCTGGGAATTGAACCTGGGTCCTTTGGAACAGTAGCCAGTCCTCTTAACCGCTGAGCCATCTCTCCAGCCCTCCAATTACTTTTTGTTAATTTCCACATACATATAGAAATGGCCTAAAATCTGAAGTGCCTTCCGAAATAACCTAGAGTAGCTAGAGGAGAAAGGAAAATTTTAACTCTAAAAGGGATAAATTAATCTCAACACTGTTTTATTGAAAGCTATGTATTTGTTCTTTAGTTTTCTATATTTCAGTTTATGTGTATATATGTATTATGTGTGCTGAGTGTGCGTATGTGTACCATCTGGCTACTGGAGACTGACCAGGTCCTCTGCAAGAGCAGTGAGTGCTCTTAATGGCTGAGCCTTTGCTCCAGTCCCTCAGCACTGTTTCTAAATGGAGAATCTCTGCTTTTGCAATGTTTCTTCTGTACATAACATTTGATTTCTCTTGGGTAATTTGGGCTTCCTTTTATTCTTTTGTATATTTTTTGAAACCAGTCTCCCTAACTAGTCCAAGCAGATCTTGAATCGTAGGTTCTCCTAGCTTCAACTTTCTAAGAACTAGGATTACTGCTAGGAGCTTAACATCTTAGACAATTCTTATTTTTTTTTTAAGTTAATGTGTGTGTGTGAGAGAGAGAGAGAGTTTACGAGTTTGTGTGTGCCACACACATGCTGGTGGCCTCAGAGTCTAGAGGGTGCTAGCTCCCCTGGAGCTGGATTACAAATCTTTGTTAGCCATCTGACCTTGGTGCTGGAACCCAGGTCTTCCAGAAGAGCAACAAGTACTCATAACCAGAGCCATCTCTCCAGCCCTCAGTTTAGGCAATTTTTGTTTTGTTTTTGTTTTGAGACAGGGTCTCACCATACAACTCTGATGGGCCTAGGACCTGCTATGTAGACCAGGCTGGTCTCAAACTCACATGCAGAATTCTGCCTTACTCTGCCTCCCAAGTGTTGGGACAAAAAGTGTGTGCCATAACATCAATTCAAAAGCATTTTTTTTTTCAAGATAGGGTTTTTCTGTGTAACCCTGGCTATCCTAGAACTCACTCTGTAGACCAGGCTGGCCTTGAACCCACAGAGATCTGCCTGCTTCTGCTTCCCCAGTGCTGGGATTAGTGTGGTTAGCATGTGCTACCACGCCTGGCCAAAAACAAATATTTCTTAAACTTTGTTTTTGCATTTACTTAAGTGTTCAATTTTTATTTGTATATTGGTTTTGCTTGCTTTATGTCTCGTGCCACATGTGTGCTGTGCCAATGAAATTCAGAAGAGGGTGTTGTGTCTCCTGGGACTGATGGTCTATGTGATCGGGAGCCTCCTTGTGGGTGCTGGGAACTCAATCTAGGTCCTCTGGAAGAGTAGCTAGTGCTTTTAAATGCTGAGCTATAGCTCCAGTCCTCTGGCCCAAGAATTTTAGAAAACTTTTTGTTGTTATAGGTTTTGTTTCATTTTTTCAAGACAGGGTTTCTCTGCATAGGTTTGGCTGTCCTGGAACTCACTCTGTAGACCTGGCTGGCCTGGAACGCATCGATCTGTCTCCTGAGTGCTGGGATTAAAGGCATGTGCCACCTGCACTGCCTGACTAGCAAATCTTTATGACTTTTCATTAAAACATTTTTAGCCTAAACTAGGTATGGTAGTTCAAACATGTAAACCCAGCATTCAAGAGGCTTACATAGGTTGGGTCATCCTAGGCTATTTAGGTAGATAGCAGACTGATATCTATAATTTCTAGGATTTTTCTTTTTTTTTTAAGTTTTTGAGACAAGGTTTCTCTGTATAACAGCCATAGCTGTCTTGGACTCGCTTTTTTTTTTTTTTTTTTTTTTTTTAGATTTTTTGAGACAGGGTTTCTCTGTATCTCTGGCTGTCCTGGACTCAATTTGTAGACCAGGCTGGCCTTGAAATCACAGGGATCCACCTGCGTTGGAATTAAAGGCATGTGCCACCACGCCTGGCAATTTCTAGTTTTTAAATTGGAGACAATTTCTTTTTTTTGGGGCGGGGGGTTTTCGAGACAGGGTTTCTCTGTGTAGCCCTGGCTGTCCTGGACTCGCTTTGTAGACCAGGCTGGCCTTGAACTCACAAAGATCCACCTGCCTCTGCCTCCCCAGTGCTGGGGTTTTTTTTTTTTTGGTTTTGGTTTTTTGGTTTTTCAAGACAAGGTTTCTCTGTGTATATCTGGCTATCCTGGACTTTTTTTGTAGACCAGGGTAGCCTTGAACTCAAAGAGATCCACTTGGCTCTGCCTCCTGTCAGTGCTAGGATTAAAGGTGAACACCGCCACAGCAGAGCTCATGTGATTTCCTTCCTTCCTTTTTTTTTTTTGGGTCAAGACAGGGTTTCTCTGTGTACAAAACCATGGCTGTCCTGGACTCACTTTGTAGTCCAGGCTGGCCTCCAACTCAGATCTGCCTGCCATTGACTCCCAAGTGCTAGGATTAAAGGAGTGTGCTGCACCGCCGCCCTAGCCCCCCTCTTCTGTAGTATATTATATTAGGCTTGTCACTTTATACCTCCTTGGGTGTGGTATTAAGATCTATAACGGGGGCTGGAGAGATGGCTCAGTGGTTAAAAGCACTGTCTGCTCTTCCAGAGGTCCTGAGTTCAATTCCCAGCAACCACATGGTGGCTCACAACCATCCATAATGAGACCTGGTGTCCTCTTCTGGCATGCAGGTGTACATGCAGGCAGAACACTGTATACATAATAAATAAATCTTTAAGAAAAGATTATTTATTTATGAATGCTCTATCTGCATTCATTTATTTATTATGTATAAAGTGTTCTGCCTGCATGTACATCTGCATGCCAGAGCACCGGATTCCATTATGGATGGTTGTGAGCCACCATGTGGTTGCTGGGAATTGAACTCACGACCTCTGGAAGAGCAGCTAGCAGAAGTGCTCTTAACCACTGAGTCATCTCCCCAGCCCCAAATAAATAAATCCTTAAAAAAAAAAATCTGAGCCGGGCGTGGTGGCGCACGCCTTTAATCCCAGCACTTGGGAGGCAGAGGCAGGCGGATCTCTGTGAGTTCGAGGCCAGCCTGGTGTACAAAGCAAGTCCAGGACAGCCAGGGCTGTTACACAGAGAAACCCTGTCTCGAAAAACCAAAAAACCAAAAAAAAAAAAAAAATCTATAGCAGGTTGGACATAGTGGCAGACGCCTTTAATCCCAGCACTGAGGAGGCAGAGAAAGGTGGATCTCTGAGTTGGAGGCCAACCTGGTGTACAAAATGAGTTCAGGACAGCCAGGACTACACGGTGAGTCCCTGTCTCGAAAAACCAAAAAAATAAAATAAAAAAGATCTGTAATGGGAAGGTAATAGTGGCTCTGCTTAGCTCACACAGTTGTTCTGTGAATTTATTTTGCCTGTAAAAACTCTTGGAGAAATCTCAAGAAGCTGAATGAAAGAAAGGATTCTACTAAAGGAGGTGGAGTAGTCAGGAACTTGTGATTGTCTGGGTAGGTGGACCTCAAGTATGAAAAGGAATTGCATTTTCCAGTATCTTCCTTCAAAGAAGAAACTGAATTATTAAAACTTTCTTTTTTTTTTTTTAAAGATTTATTTATTATGTATACAGTGTTCTGTCTGCAAGTATATCTGCAAGCCAGAAGAGGGCACCAGATTTCATTATGGATGGTTGTGAGCCACCATGTGGTTGCTGGGAATTGAACTCATGACCTCTGGAAGAGCAGCCAGTGCTCTTAACCTCTGAGTCATCTCTCCAGCCCCTATTAAAACTTTCAATATCATGCTGGGTGGTGGTGGGGCATGCCTTTAGTCCCAGCACTCAGGAAACAGAGTTAGGCGGATCTCCAAGTTCAAGGACAGCCTGATCTACATGCATAGTGAGCCCCAGGACAGCCAGGGCTACACAGAGAAACAATGTCTTGAAGAACACCAAAATAAATTAGTAATAATTAAATAACTAAATAAATAAAGTTAATAACCTTCAGCATATAGTCATTCACCAAAAATTGATGATAACTAGGAACTGAGTTTGATCCCTGTAACCCACATAAACATGCCAGGTGTCACCCTAGTGGTGGCGGCCCACCCCTTTAATCCCAGCACTCAGGAGGCAGGCAGTGGGTCCTCTGATTTTGGAGGCAGCCAAGTCTACATAGTGAGTTCCAGAGCATCCAGGGTTACACGAGAAACCCTGTCTCAAAAACTAAAAAAAAAAAAAAAAAAAAAATTCAGAAGTCATCTCTGCTCAGGACAGGCAGAGATGGGGATCCTTGGGGCTTGCTGGCCATCCAAGTCTAGCCTGATTGGTGAGCTCTAGATTAATAAGAGACTGTCTCAAAGGTGGTAGATAAGAGAATGACACTGAAAATTGTCCTGTACCCAAACACACACATACTCAAAAAACAAAAGACAGGTTTTACTATATGTTAAGTACCTACTCTAAGATATATCAGTGAACATGGTGTTTAAGGCTCATGCCTTGAAACCAGGTAGAGAGACACCTTTATTTTTTTTCTAGTTGATATCAGGTCTGTTTTTTGGATGCACATTCATGTATTCTCACCTGTGTTTGTTCAGTTTTTTTTTTTCCGAATCAAAACAATTTTTAAAAAGATTTTTTTAAACTGGGCATGGTGGCACATGCCTTTAATCCCAGCACTTGGGAGGCAGAGGCAGGTAGATTTCTATGAGTTTGAGGCCAGTCTGGTCTACAAAGCGGGTCCAGGACAGCCAGGGCTCTATTAAACAGAGAAACTCTGTCTCGAAACCCCACCCCCCAAAAAAAATTTTTGTTTTTGAGGTAAGGTCTCTCTATGGAGCCCTGTCTGGCCTAGAACTCACTTGTAGACCAGGCTGGTCTCAAACTCACAGAGATCTGCTGTGAATAGTAGTATTAAAGATACGCTCCAGCAAGCTTGGCAGTTAAATGCAATGGGGATTTATGTGTATCTGTATAGATGAATATAGCTTCCTAAAGATGCTAGAGGCATGCAGACATGGGAATCAAATTCATGTCACCTGCCATAACAGCATATACCCTTTTAACCCCCTAGTCATTTTGCTAGCCCCTTTCTTCCATTTTCTTGAGATAGGAGTTCAGTCTTAGCCCAGGATAGCCTTGAACATCACCGTGTACATGACACTATTCTTGAACTTGTGTCACTCCTTCTGCTGCAGCCTTCTCAGTAATAGGGCCACAAGTATGAGCCACAATACCCAGTGGTAGTTGTTAATTTTGGTATTGGGGCTTTCTATACCCTGAGTAAATGCTCTCCCACTCAGCGACATTCTCTGTTTAACATTTAAACTGAGAATATTCACAAGACAGTATTTGAATTAAGATCAATGGCATGCCTATTGAAGATTAAGATATGTATTTCCCTGCCAATGCAGTAGACATTTTGGTGTCCGATAATGCTGGCATTTGAAGTTGAATCTGTTTTCCATTTTTTTTTTTGTTTTGTTTTGTTTTTGGAGACAGGGTTTCTCTGTGTAGCCATGGCTGTCCTGGACTCACTTTGTAGACCAGGCTGGCCTTGAACTCACAGAGATCCACCTACCTCTGCCTCCCAAGTGCTGGAATTAAAGGCATGTGCCACCACGCCCAACTGTTTTCCATATTTTAACCCATGTGAACTGAAACAGTTTTCTTTTACCCTGTCAAGGTTTTAAAGTTACATCCCTTCCTTTGATTTGTATCAGGGTAAACCACTGATGTAAAAGATCTGACTCCATAATCTCCATCTGCCCTAATGCTGTCATCTGGAGTAGAGACTCGGCTGACTCCACCTGACTCCTCCATGCCGTCTGTGATACAGGAATTATACTCTGAACTCTCCAAAGAGCTTCATGCTGAGCAGGAGCCAAGTATGATTCCAGATGTAAAGCCGGGAACCTCAAGCTCTCCTGTGAGTCACGGTAGGGCATTGCCCCTGGAGTTGCAGAGGACTCATGCAGAAGGTTGTTGTGAAGAAACCTCTGAGACCTTGGATTATGGGGGCAAGACTGGGTGGTGTGGACCCGTGGACCCTACAGCAAGAGGTCCTGTGGCTTTTGAGATCTTGGGCAGGGAAGAGAGACCCAGGAACATGGAGCCACGGGTCTTCCGAGATCAAGGAGACCAGGCGGGAGCTTTCAGAGACCCCTGTGAGGCAGCAAAGGAAGACCTGCTGTGCCAGCGTTCCACAGCCACTAAAGAAAAGATCTGCCCCAGTCAGGTAAGAAGATCTTGATGCAGACAAGCAGCCTGGGAGTGATGGCACATGCCTCGTGATCAGTTGCAGGTGCTGGACAGGTGGCCTGTCACTTAGTCTTGAAACATTTTCAAAAAATACTGATAGTGTTTTTTTTTGTGGGGGGGGAGGAAGGCAGGGTTTTTCTCTGTTGCCTTGACTGTACTGGACTCACAGAGATCTGCCTGCCTCTGCCTCCTGAGTGCTGGGATTTAAGGTGTGTGCAACCTTGCCTGGCTGATTTTTTTTTTTTTGATACAAGTAATTGCTGTGCTCTCATCTTTGTATAAATGATGGAGTCTCTAGAAACAGTGTATGTCTACACACGATGCTATAAGGTTATGTGTTAGGCGGGGGAGATGGCTTAATCAGTAAAGCATCTGCCATGCTCAGTTCAGATCCCCAACACCTACATGAAGAACCCAGGCACAGCGGCACCTCAGTAGCAGAGGGAAGATCCCTGGAGTTCATCGGCTAGCCAGCTGAGCCTAATCTGTAGGCTCCGGGTTCAGAGGGATACTCTGCTCCGAAACTAAGGTGGCAAGCCATTGAGGACCACAGTTGACTTCCACTTAAGCTGTCATCCGCAATGGCACACATCCACACACAAACATAGGACGATGCAAACGATGAGAATTCAATTTTCAAGGTTTGGTGATGCTATGACAGAGTGGAGTGAAATGTCCCGGGGAAATCTTTGGGAAGGGAGACTACTGCTACACGTGGCTTCATGAGGTGGATTTTTCAGAATTTAACTTTTCAGGTCAAGAAACTGTGTTTGTTTGTTTTGTTTTGTTTTCCCCCCACAGTGGTGGGTATCAGACCCAGGCCTTGTACATGCTAGGCAAGCAGCCTACTATTGAACTATATACCTAGCTAATTTTTATTTATTTTTATTTTATTTTATATTTTTGGTTTTTTCAAGACAGGGTTTTTCTGTGGATCCTTGACTGTCCTGGACTCACTTTGTAGACCAGGCTGACCCTGAACTCACAGAGATCCACCTGCCTCTGCCTCCCGAGTGCTAGGATTAAAGGCGTGTGCCTCCACACCCAGCAATTACAGCCAGCTGTGAACTGCCATGTGGGATTTGAACCCCCGTCCTTTGGAAAAGCAGCAGTGCTCTTAAGGCTGAGCCATCTCTCCAGCCCCAAGAGTTCAGCATTTTACTGATCATATTAATTGAAGGATGGGAGAAAAACATATTTAACTGAAGTTGTAGATACTTGCAAATTTACTCCTTTGGGTAAAGTAGAACCCTGGTGTCATTCAGTTCATTGGAATGTTCCATATTATTGATTTAAATATTTCTTTGTCTTAGTTTACTACTGTGACCAAGGCAACTTTAAAAGAAAGCGCATAGGGCTGGAGAGATGGTTCAGTGGTTAAGAGCACTATCTGCTCTTCCAGAGGTCCTGAGTTCGATTCCCAGCAACCACATTGGTGGCTCACAACCATCCACAATGAAATCTGGTGCCCTCTTCTGGCCTGTGGGCATACCTGCAGACAGAACACTGTATACATAATAAATAAATCTTAAAAAAAAAAGAAAGCATATAATTGGGGGCTTGGTTTCAGTTTCATAAGGTGAGTCCATGACTGTCATGGTGGGAGCATGACAGCAGGCAGGCAGGCAGGCATGGTGCTGGAGCAGTAGCTGAGAACTTACATCTGATCCACAAGCAAGGGGCAGAGAGATAACTGGGAATTATGTAGGCTTTTGAAACCTCAAAGTCTTCCACCCCCTAGTGACACCCCTCCTCCAATAGGGCCACACCTCCTAAGCCTTTCCAGATATTCCACCAGCTAAGGAACAATCAAGCATTCACTGGAGGCCATTCTCATTAAAACTACCACACCCTTCATCTATCTCTTTATCAACTTCTATGCTATTTCATAATTTTCTTCTGTATTTCTCGGCTTCTTGGTTTGTCTATTTGTTAGACAAGTTCTTTCTTGTAGCCTAGGCTAGTCCTTTAATTCTTTATGTAGCCAAGGGTGACTTTGTACTTTATTCCAAAAGACGTACTTCGAGAAAACAGACTTAGATTCAGCTCAGTGGCTGAGCACTTATGATCATGATGTATGCATACAGAAGGTGCATTTCGAGCCCCTAGTGCTGCAGAATCAAGCAAAACAAACACCTGCAGTTTTAGATCAGTTAGTACTGACTTAATGGGCTCAGTGGTAGAGCAAGTAACCCTCCCTGGGTATGATCCTCAGCACCACAGTAAACAAAACATAGAATATTGGATCTATAGAATTGCTGGCAAGAAAAGACAGGTTGTTCTTCATCTGATTAACAACTGTCTTATCTGGATCGAGAATATGAATATTTATATCCCCCCTCCCCCAAATCTCTTGTCTCAGGAGATTTGAGAAGAGCCTTCAAGCAATTGGATGGCTGTCCAACAGAAGTGAGCCTGCTAGGCACAGTTAGAGTGGACAACATGGGGTAGCAGTCGTTCGTAATCATTCTCAGGCCACAAAGCCTGTAGACACTTGAACACTGCAGACCTCCCAGACAAGGAGACATGTCATTTGCACAGCGTTTCGGTTTATAGAACCAGGTGTCCTCAAAATAAGAACCCTTACTAGGGCTGGAGAGATGGCTCAGTGGTTAAGAGCACTGGCTCCTCTACTAGAGGACCCAGGTTCAATTCCCAGCACCCACATGGCAGTGCTCAGCTGTCTGAGACTCCTGTTCCAGGGATATTACCCCTCACACATGCAGGCAAAAACCACCAATGTACATAAAAATGAAAATAAATTTTTTTTTTTTTGGTTTTTTGAGACAGGGTTTCTCTAACAGCCCTGGCTCCCTGGACTCTCTTTGTAGACCAGACTGGCCTCGAACTCAGAGATCCATCTGCCTCTGCCTCCCAAGTGCTGGGATTAAAGGCGTGCGCCACCACGCCCAGCTTAAAAATAATTTTTTAAAAAAAGAAAACTATTAAAAAAGAGAGAGAGAGAATGCTTACTAAACCGACAGACTACCACATAGTCAAAAGACAGCTGAAGCTAGGCATGGTGGTTGTCCCAATATTAGGGAGACTGAGGGAGGAAGATTGGCATTTGTTCAAGACCAGCCTGGGGCCAGGTGTGGTGGCACATGCCTTTAATCCCAGCACTTGGGAGGAAGTGGCAGGTGGATTTCTGTGAGTTCAAGGCTAGCCTGGTCTACAAAGTGAATCCAGTATAGCCAGGGCTGATACAGAGAAACCTTTTCTTGAAAAACAAACAAGAACCTTTTTTAATTTTATGTGTATGTATGTTCATATGCAACATGTTTGCAGGTGTCTGCAGAAGCCAGAGTGCTTCAAATCCCTGGAACTGGAGTTACCAGCATCAGTGAGCCACCGTATGGGTCCTAAGAAATAAACTTGGGTCCTCTGTAAGAGCAGCAAGTGTTTTTAAGCACAAAGCCATCTCTGCAGGATTATTTATTTTAAAGATTTATTTATTATATATGCAGTGTTCTGTCTGCAGGTATATCTGCAGGCCAGAAGAGGGCACCAGATTTCATTATGGATGGTTGTGAGCCACCATGTGGTTGCTGGGAATTGAACTCATGACCTCTGGAAGAGCAGCCAGTGCTCTTAACCGCTGAGCCATCTCTCCAGCCCACTGCCCAGCATTTTTTAAGACAGGGTCTCTCTCTCTCTTTTTCTCTTTGTAGCCTTAGCGGGCTTTTTTTTTTTTTTTTTTTTTTTTTGGTTTTTCGAGACAGGGTTTCTTTGTATAACAGCTCTGGCTGTCCTGGACTCACTTTGTAGACCAGGCTGGCCTCGAACTCACAGAGATCCGCCTGCCTCTGCCTCCCAAATGCTGGGATTAAAGGCATGCGCCACCACCGCCCGGCTTTTTTTTTTTTTTTTTGAGACTATAATTGCACCATTTCCCCCTTTTCTTTCTTCTAACCATTCCCCTATACCACCCTCCTCTCTCAAATTCATGGCCTCTTTTTCTTTAGTTATTGTTACTTCTTTTTTTCCTAAATATAAAAATACAACCTGCTTAGACCATACGTTACTTGTTATGTATAGGTTTTCAGGGCTGGTCATTTGATATTGGATAGCCAGGTAGGGAAGACTATATCCCACTTTCAGTATTCCATAGTTCTTTTTTTTTTTTTTTTTTTTTTTTAGGTTTTTCGAGACAAGGTTTCTTTGTGTATCTTTTTTTTTTTTAAATAAAGATTTATTTATTTATTTTATGTATATGGGTGCTCTATCTGCATGCACACCTGCAGCCAGAAGAGGACATCAGATCACATTGTTGATGGTTATGAGCCACCATGTGGTTGCTGGGAATTGAACTCATGACCTCTGGAAGAGCAGCCAGTGCTTTAACTGCTGAGCCATCTCTCCAGCCCCTCTGCAGGATTATTAATTAGTAATCCTAATAAAAGGATTTCCTATTGGAAATAAATAAAATTTTAATGACTTATAAGTGAAAAGTCTCAGTAGCTGAAGACCTGGGTTTGACCCTCAGCGCCCACATAAAAAGCCAAGAATAGTGGTGTACTCGTACCCTGCAGAGTGTCTGGGACTCTCAGTGACCGGCCTAACCTCTTTTCTCACCGAGAGTCCCTTTTTCAGAACACAAGGTGAGGGCTGGTTGAGACGACTGTGATGGTAAAGGTGCTTACTGTGCAAGCCAGAAAACGTGAGCTTGAAGCCAAGGACCCACAGAAAGATAGGGTCGAAACACCTGCACAAAATCCTTCCCTGACTCCACTATCACACACAATACTAATAATAAAAGGGAAAAATTGAGGTGGGTTGCCTCTAGGACCAATACTGAAGGTCAACATCTGGTCTCCGCCTATACTCACAGATACACAAACATACACATATGGTGTGTACAGACAATGGAAACATGTTTTTAAAGGAAGAAATTGATGTTGATAGGCTGTTCATGGGTCTGCAGGGTACTGTTGTCCCCTAGTTCATACAAGAGAGCTGTACCTAAAGCATCTTGCTGAGTTTTCTGTGACTTCACAATTGGTGCCTCACTTAAAGCTGTAGTTTCTCTGAATTGAGAGACAGAAGAAAATTCCCTTACAAGTTAATCACAGTGATTTGAAGTTAACATTTTGCTTGCTTGTCTTTACATATAAAGGCATAAGAAACTGTAAGATCCATCTAGAGATAAAAACTTTTCTGTTGCCGGGCGTGGTAGCATATGCCTTTAATCCCAGCACTTGGGACGCAGAGGCAGGTGGATCTGTGTGAGTTCAAGGCCAGCCTAGTCTACAAAGTGAGTCCAAGACAGTCAAGGATACACAGAGAAACCCTGTCTTGAAAACACTTAAATAAACAAACAAACAAACAAAAACCTTTTCTGTCATTAGAGTCCTGGCAATTGAATCTGGGACTTGTGCCTACTAGGTAGGCACCAGGCCCGCTGAGCTACATCTCCAGCCCTCTGTTACCTTTTTCAAGGTTTCAGCTCAGTAGCCCAGGCTGGTTCTTAACGGTGGTCAGTTTTCCTGCTCAGCCTCTGCTGTGCTATGGGCCACTAGAGCCATATCCAGGACTGTGCTCCTTAACTCTTTCTGTTTTGATTTTGAGGAGATAGAGTTGGTTCAGAGATTAAGAGCATTTGCTCTTGCTGAGGATCTGGGTTTGATTTGTAGCACCCTTGGGTTCTCTCACAACCATCTGTAACTGCAATTCCAGGGAACATGACACCCTCTTCAGACCTCTCAGGTACCAGGCACACATGTGTTATATGATTATACACATAAAATAAATTAATTAAAAGCATGAACAAAAACTAGAGACTGGAGAGATGGCTCAGCAGTTAAGACACTGACTATTCTTCCAAAGGACCCAGGTTCAAAATCCCAGCCCCCACATGGCAGCTCGTAACTGGTTATAACTGAAGTCCTGAGAGATCTGATGCCTTCTTCTGGCCTCCAAGGGTTCTGCATGTAGGCAAACAAGCAAAGCATCCATATAAACAAAACATTATAAAACAATACATTTTTAAATTAAAAAAATTTAAAACCTTTATTTTAAAGTAATTTGTGATTTGCATAAAAATGAAGAGGTAGATGCCGGGCATGGTGGCGCACGTCTTTAATCCCAGCACTCAGGGAGGCAGAGGCAGGTGCATCTCTGTGAGTTCAAGTCCAGCCTGGTCTACAAAGTGAGTCCAGGACAGCCAGAGATACACAGAGATACCCTGTCTGGAAAAACCTTGAAAAAAAAAATGAAGAGGTAGAACGAAAGATTGAAACTGAATCCCACGCCTGAATTTATTAGACTGAATCTTCCCTCTCTTGTTTTTGTTTTTGTTTTTGTTTTTTTGCTTGTTTGTTTGTTTGAGACAGGGTTTCTCTGTGTAACAGCCCTGGCTGTCCTGGAACTCACTCTGTAGACCAAGCTGGCCTTGAACAGAGACCTGCCTCTGCCTCCCGATTTTTTTGGAGACAGGGTTTCTCTGTGTAACAGCCCTGGCTGTCCTAGACTCACTCTGTAGACCAGGCTGACCTTGAACTCACAGAGATCCACGTGCCTCTGCCTCCCCAGTGCTGGGATTAAAGGCGTGCGCCACCACACCTGGCAATTACAGACAGTGGGTGCTGGGATTTGGAAGAGCAGCCAGTGCTCTTTCTTAACTGCTGAGCCCTCTCTCCAGGCCTTCCCCTACCCCCTTTTTTGAGACAAGGTTTTGCCTTGCTGGTAGTAGAGCTTACAGAGGTTTACCTGCTTCCACAGTGCTGGCAGTAGAAGTTACAAATTCAGCCTTTAACCTCCCAGTTTTCTCATTGATTTGCAGGTGTCTAGAAATTCTCCAGCAGTTTCAGTTCCTGAGATCCAGCTGACTCATCCCCTTCCTGTACTTGTTCTCTCCAGACCCCTCTTTAAAGCTAACTTTCCTGCCGGGCGGTGGTGGCGCACGCCTTTAATCCCAGCACTTGGGAGGCAGAGGCAGGTGGATCTTTGTGAGTTCGAGGCCAGCCTGGTCTATAAAGTGAGTCCAGGACAGCCAGGGCTACACAGAGAAACCTTGTCTCGAAAAACCAAAAAAAAAAAAAAGCTAACTTTCTTTAACAAGGGGAACAGCTTCTGGTGAAAGGAACCAGAAGGGGCTGAAGGTGTATGGCCTGCATGCCTGAGCAAGGGAGCCTAGTGAAACTGGAAGGATCACTACTGGGACCCTTGGCTTCTGTCTTGTACCGGCTTAAACTGGCACTGTACTAAGTGCTCCTGTACCTCCAACTCATTTCTTGGTTTCAGAAGGCAATATGCTGACTCACACCTGCAGTCCCACCACTCAAGAAGCTGAGGCAGGAAGACTAGAGCTGTGTGAGTCCCACTTGGGTTACATGGTGACCCTTACCTCAAAACAAAACAATAATACAGAAGGAGAGAAAGCATTAATAGGGCTTTGTTTGCATCTGCTTCAAGCTCAAATTCTAGAGAATACCTTTTATTTATTAACCTAAATTTGAGTTTCCCTTCAGATTGTCACTTCTGTGACTGTGGACACAAACCTTGGAGGTAACGCTGAGCTCTGAAGTAACAACTGATGTTTATGAGCTCAGATACCTCTGCATCCCCCATTGACTGTTGGGTTTTCTTGCCGCAGGATTCCTTCCTGATGCAATCCAGCAAAGAGCCTGTATGTTCAGAACTCTCTGAAGATCCACTAAAGAACAAAGGTATGATTTTTCTTTTTGTTGTTTTTTTTTTTTATTTTGATTTTTCGAGACAGAATTTCTCTGGGTAGCCCTGGCTATCCTGGACTTACTCTATAGACCTGGCTGGCCTAGAACTCACAGAGATCCACTTGCCTCTGCCTGGACAGTGCTGGGATTAAAGGTGTGGGCAAACCGCACCCTTAGTTTTTTGTTTGTTTGTTTGAGACAGGGTTTTATCTATGTAGTTCTGTCTGGCCTGGAACTCCTTCATCTGCCTCTGCTTCCTGAGGGCTTGCATTGAAATTGAAAGCATGTGCCATCACACGTGGGAAGGTTTTTTGTTTGTTTATTTGGGTTTGTTTTGTTTTGTTTTTAGAGACAGGATTTCTTTATGAAATAGTCCTGGCTGTCCTGGAACTCGATTTGTAGTCCATGCTGGCCTCAAACTCACAGAGATCTGCCTGTCTCTGCCTCCAGAGTGCTGGGAATAAAGGTGTGTGCCACCACACCGGCTTTTTTTTTTTTTTTTTTAAGAGTCAACATTATTTATGTACATGTGTGAGCTTGCTTAAGTATGTGTATACCACATATGCAGGAGCCAGTGAGGCCAGAAGAGGGTGTCAGATCCAGAGTTAAAAGCAGTTGTGGCCATTATGTGGATGATGGATATTCTTAAATTTATGAGCCATGGGGCTGGAGAGATGCCTCAGCAGTTAAGAGCACTGACTAATGCTCTTCCAAAGGTCCTGAGTTCAATTCCCCCAACCCCATGGTGTCTCACAACCATCCACAATGGTGATCTGATGCCCTCTTCTGGCTGCAGGTGTACATGCAGATTATACATAAAATAAAAAAATAGATCTTTAAAAACAAATTTCTGAGCCATGTTTTGCTGGAGCAGGTCTAGTTATCTTCTTTTGGGTGGCAACCAGAGTACACTTAGTGGGAATAGTTTATTCTTTTTTAGTTACCTTTTTTTTGTTTCCTTTTTTGGTTTTTTGAGACAGGGTTTCTGTGTAACAGCCTGACTGTCCTGGACTCACTTTGTAGACCAGGCTGGCCTTGAACTCACAGAGATCAGCCTGCCCCTGCCTACTGAGTGCTGGGATTAAAGGTGTGCGCTGCTGCCGCCACCACCACCTGGCAGTTACCTTTTTTTTTTCTGCTTTTTTTTTTGTTGTTGTTGTTTTGTTTTGAGACAGGGTTTCTCCATGTATCAAGCCCTGGCTGTCCTGGACTCACTTTGTAGACCAGGCTAACCTTAAACTCACAGATATCCACCTGCCTCTGTCTCCCGAGTGAGTCCTGGGATTAAAGGCATGCGCCACTATACCCTGCTATTAGTTTCCTTTTTATTTTTACCTTTTATTGATTGTTTACCTTTTATTGATTGTTATAGTCCAGATGGGGAGGGGTGAATGGAGCAAGAAACAGAAGGATAAGGATGGAGATTGGTCTGGAAGGTTATCAGGAGGCTGAGTGTGTATGGGGACAGGAAGCAGTGAGACTGGCTATTGGCCCTCCTGACTGGATGGGAAGGTGTCCAGGAAACTCACAACAACTCGAAAGCCCAGGAATCACACAGCTCTGAGGTGGGACAGTGTTCCAAGGGAAGGGTATCCTAAGAGAGGGAGCCCAGCTAAGAGGCCACCTTTTCAGCAGAGAGGTTGCAGCTGGCAGGGAAGGGTTTCCCCAACCCCAGCTGGGCTCAGAAGCCTAAGCCCCGCTCCTTCTTGGCTTTTTTTTTGGGGGGGGGAGGGGGTTTGAGACAGGTTTCTCTGTGTAGTCCTGGCTATCCTAGAACTCACTCTGTAAACCAAGCTGGACTTGAACTCACAGAGATCTGCCTGCCTCTCCCTCTGGATTGCTGGGATTAAAGTCATGTGCCACCAAGCCTGGTAAGCAGCAAATCTCTTAAAAGATTTATTGGAGATAATCCAAGAGTGACTACCCCTGCTCTCAGGAAAAGGCAGCAATAAGGTGGGCAAACATACCCTTTATATAGGATTTTTTAGGGGGCAGAGGTTTTCAGGACAGATTTCCAGAGGATTGTGGGAATTCAAGTACTGAGCTTTGGGGAGCTTTATGGTGTGGTGTGTTTATGTTCAGTGTTCACCTAAAATTAGTATAAATCTTGGAGGGTTCCCACTGAGGGGCTGGAGATGGCCTTTGTGACAGTTAGAGGCTGAAACTGCCACTGTGGCAGAGAGGTGTAGGGGAGAGGCCTATTAACTCATGCTTTAGGAGTTTTATACAGACTTGAACTCTAAGCTAAACAAAACAACTTTCCTTAACTAAACAATGAACTTCTAAGAGGTCAGATTCCTGATCCTGGTCTCTGGCTGGCAGTCCCAGGCCATGTAAAGCCCCCTGCTTGGGGAATGGCTAGTTTATACATTGTTGCCCAGAGTTGGTAACAGGAGCTCATAGACCAGGTCCAATTGGACTTGCCTCTTTCCTGGAGTTCCCTGTCAGCAGCAGCCATAACTGAAGCCTCAGGTGCAGGTGCTTTCTCTGTGGCTCCAGCTTCCCAGTTTCTTCAGGCATGTGATCTCAGGACCCAGGGATGTGGAAATTTAGCTCAGTTGCTCTGGAGTCTTGAGGTGTTGCTGTCTAGACATGTAGAGAGGCCAGCAGCACAGCCTGAAGATCCAAGCACCACTTTCAGGGGCCACAGGGTGTGGTACCCAGGTCAGCTTTCCTTACCTAAACAATGAACTTATTATTCTAAGGGGTCAACAGAGCTGGAGAGGGGTCACCAACGGAAAGATGTAGGGGGAACCAGGAGCCAAAACTTCAAGCAGCCAGGTGTGGCTGCTAGAGCTCCTCAGGTGGGGGCCTAGACACTTTCCTGCAAAGTATATAAAGTTTACAAAATACACAAAGTTAGAAGGGAGTCTATGGCTGGGAAGGCTGTCCCTGCTGCTTGAGTCTTGTGAATAGACCACACTGGCAGTTTGTTTTTATGTGCTGCCTGGGTTTGCTGAGGCTGGGTGGGAAGCTGAGGCATGGCATTGCACAACTGTGTTCTTCCACTTTGACCTTCTGGTTCTGAGTTCAGATCCACTTTGGCAAGTGGAGTATGTGGGTGACCTCTAAGGCTAATGATAGCCTAGGATAAGCCTTCTTGATCTTGCCACCCGGCCTCAGCCCCTGAGTAGCTGCTGGTGCAAACTGGCGTCTCCAGGGAGGGCTTCCTAGTGTTTACGACAGCATCTCCTGCAGTTTCATCTTTGAATGGCAAGTAACATTGAGAAAGATGATTTTTACTTTTTTATTTTTTTCAAAATTGGCTGCTTTTTTTTAGCTCTTTATCACAGTTTGCAAAGAAACACAAGACTGCTGGTATGTCATACTAAGCTTTTAGATTGTCTTTTCAAGTTGAGCCTTTCTGTTGTTGCTATTGAATACATGATGAAATTCACTAAGGTCAAGCAACTTTAGGTAGAGTTACAGCTTTAAGGTAGAGAGGTAAACAGGCAGGGTTTCTTTCTGTAGCCCAGGCTATCCTAGAACTCACAGAGATCTGCCTGCCTCTGCTTCCCGAGTGCTGGGATTATAGGCGTGCACCACCACCACCTGGCTGCTTTTTTTTAAACATACTGATTTGAGTTTCTCTTCCGTAAAAGGAAATGTACACAATACAACTGGAACTCTGCCAGAACCCACTGAAGACATACAAGGTATGAAAGCCAATGGGACTAAGGTGGATAGTAATAAGAGACACAAGGGTGGCACTATGAGTCACCATCTCTCAGCTGGGGGCAGTGAACACCTATGAGTATACAAAATCATGAGCAGTAGTGAGCTTTCAGAAAGCAGATCTCTAACTGCCCGGGAACCTTTGACCTTTACGGACCTGGGTTAACAAAAGCAGCTCTTAGAAAAAAGCAATGTGGAGAATGACTGACTTGTCCTTTTGGTTGTCGTTACCAGGGAACTGTACTGTTTCCAAGGTGAGCACAGGGGAGGAAGAGCCGTGTGACCTTAACCTCGTCTGCGAAGATGACAGTCACCAGCAGAAGGACAGGCACAGCTCTGCACATGATGGTTCCATTGCTGCAGGAAGCAGAGATGCTAGAAAACCCTTGGAAGAAAAATCTAAAATTTTATATCTCACATCATATTTGTCTGGCCCAAGTTCTTTAGAAAAATGTGGTTTTGAAAGCAACGGTTGGATAAAGGAATCTGCTGGGAAAATGCACAAGCTGGATGAAAGCCAGGACTTCACTTGTGGAGAAACAAATAAAGAACAGTGTTGGAAGTCCAGGAGTGAAAGAGGGGGTCTCTTTGTTTTCAGTGTCAGGAAACAAGAGCTGGATACCAGTGGGGATGGTTCTGGCAAAAACCAGACTATGGAATCCAGCAACCCCAGCAGCTGTCACACTCAAGCTGGTTGTCCCTGTACAGAGAGCTGTAGTCCCATGCCTGAATCTTCTACTGAAGCCACAGAAACAATGCATAAAAAAAAGGACATAAAAATTACTTTAAACATTCACAGTAAATTGATAAACTTTGAGGACTATAGAAAGACTGTAACTGATGTGCACCATCGTGAGAGACACTCTGAGGAAAGCAGTTGTTCCTTGTTGGTGCATTTTGAAGAACCAGGAGAAACAATAGTAAAAGTCAGTACATTAAATGAAAAGATTTACAGTGAAGACTCTGAGTCTGTAGTGAGCACCCAGAAAAATCTGAGTGACTCTTTACCAAATGAAGCATCATGCACTGATTTTCTATCTGAAAGAAAACTCCTTCAGAGTTTGATACTAGAAGATCCAATAAGTTTTGAACATAATGAGATATCAAAACCCAAAAAAGCTACTGCAAAATTGCCATCTCCAGAAACACTTGTTGAGAACTCTCATGACAGCAGTTCACGTTTAGATGAACCAATCATTGTGTGGGAGATGGGTGAACTTTCTTGTAACAGTGAACTGGTTGCACACAAAACAGAACATGAATGTGTTTCACATCAGCAAGTGTCCCTTAATTCTCAAGACCATGTGACGACTGACTCTCTAACTTTAAACAGAGACATGCCTTTAGCAACATGCAAAGATGCTCAAGAGAGCCATCATTCTCTGAAGAATAGAGCAAATGTTGCCACTGATACTCAGACCATTCCTGCTGAGACAAAAATGGAAGCCACGTCTCCACAAGGTGACAAAGCCTGTGGTGCCTCTTCATACACACAAACCTTAAACATCAAAACAAGAAGTCCAGAAGGGCCAAAAGAAATGGCTGGTCTACATTCCATGTTACTCCCAAATGTGAAAGAAGCAGCTGGCTTTTCCTTTGTCACAGAATGTCAAAATGTTCAGTCTCAGGAAATCTCCAGCTGTCACTGCATAATGACAAATGCATCAGAAGAGAGCATGTGTTCTGCTTGTGCTGCCTTTGAACTCAGAAAAGATATTCTGAAAGTCAACAACTGTAAAATAAAATGTGGAAATACATCTCAGTATAGCAGTCACTGCTTGCAAAGAGCAGAAGATGTCATGGTAGATAGCACTGTCTTGGAGAGTGAACCTGCTGGGACAGAGACTCAAAGCAGCACTCTAGGAGGCAAGGTCAGAGATGCGGTGACAGCGGGTGGGTCAGATAGTGGCGCGCTGAACACAGGGACTCCTGTGGAAGTCAGTAAGGAAGACCTGGGTGGAAAGAAACATGAAAAATGCAAAGACACTGAGGTTTATAAACGCAGCGTCTGTGCTTGTGACATACAAGAACTAAACCAATCTGTAAACATTCCAAATGGTGAAACATCAGTGGACCAGTCTCTGACTGCTATTTCATCTCATTTTAAAACCATATACCAAGCAGCTGAAAGTCTTGACCAGGAAGGAGGTGAAGTCTCTGACTGTCAGAGTAATCAAAATAGTCTAGAAAAATGCAAAAGTGAAGGTAAGCCAGCTAGGGAAGGACTAAATGGTGACTACAGGGAGACCATCCCTGAGGTAAGCTACAAAGAAAAGGATCTGATAGTCAGTTTAGGCTGTAAAATCCCTCTGTCTTGTGGTAGTTTAAAGAAAAAAGATCCCAAAAGAGCCTTTGAAAGTATTCCTGGTTCTGAAGAGTTCACACACAGTATGCCTGATGTGGTATGTCTAGACTGCACAGATATGCCTACAGAGAGAGTGCTGGGTGTGGAAGCATCTGGTCAGGATGGACTAACATACCATGAGACCTTAAGGAGTACCTCATCTCTTCGAGGAGAACTGAATGTTGCATTTATAGATACACCTGGTCAGGACTCAGAATTCCCAAGTGCTGCTGCTTCTACAGTAGACTCTCCTGAAATAAAAAAATCACGTGAAAAAAAAGAATGTCGATCTCTAAAAAGCTATGAAATGAAAGAACGTCCAGCCTCTGCTACTGATCATGAAGTAGAATCTGTTGCAGATCATGAGGCACATACAAGAGCACTGGGTAGAGGAGTTGTGTCTTTAAATTGTATTCATTCTGAGCATCAACGTAAAGGATGGTCTGTGGTACAAGGGCTGAGGCTAGAAGCAGATCCTGAGCTTGGCAGGGAAAAAACCTCTGGGTTATCCTTAAACGACTCAGGGTCTTCTAGGTGCCAAGACTCTGTCGAGATGGTACATTCCCATCTGTCTTCTCAAGAACATTCACCAGCTGATGTTCATGGTGAAATGCCTAATTTGAAACATTTCTTTAAATCCAAAGATGGTGAAAGGCTTTGTCAAAATGTCAAGGATAGCACAGTCCTTTCTGACATGAAGGAAGGGATACTGATGGATCTAAGTAATCCTAGTGGAGGAGATGGCACATACATCAGTGTGGACAAAAATGTTTGCAAAATTTGTCATGCTCATGAGAAATCCATTGATAAATACTTGCCTATGGCAATGGAAACAGTAATTAAAATGAATAAAGAGGAAACTGAAGAACATCAGAAGGGTCCCCTGGGTCCCTTACCTGTTGGGGAAGAATCTGAGGAAACTATTACCAGAGAAGGTCATGGTGGTAATTTTCCTAAGAATTCTCAGACCCACCTGAAATGCCAGAGAGTGCAAAATGTTGCTGCAAACCCGCAGAACCAGAGAGTTGTGGACCACGCCCTGCCAAAGGAAGAACATGGATATCAAAAGGGCACGAGTGCACTGGCAGAACAACATATATCATCCAACATGTTACCAGATGAGATGCAAAATAAGCAATCTGTGGCTGACAAAGATGAGTCCATCATGATGGAAGAAGTCACCCTGAGAAAGCCAACCAAGGACAAAATTGCTAAACATCGTCAGGGGTTGGAAGACCCAAAAGAGGAAAGCTTAAGTCATCCATTAAAGAAAGCTATTGAGTTATGCACAGATCGTAGCCTTCCTGGTGCCTCCTGTAAAGAACATGAGCCCCGCTCTGCTGGAGGTGATCTAATGCACGGTGCCTTTGTGACTCTGTCCTATCAGCAAAGATTGCCTCCCGTAAAGAAGCAGCCTCCGCGAACGTGTAAGAGAATCTCTTGTCCAGAGCCAGTTACTGTGCGGAGAAAAGTAAGTAAAGTGAGAAATTCTGATTGTGGAAAGAGTTTCTCTAATCAAATCCCCACAAAAGCACACGGACTTCTCAGCCCATGTGCTGTGCCTGCCATGCCATTGGAAACTGAAGCAGTAGCCAGCAAGAGCTTGCGTAACCACATACCAAAGCCAAAGGCTACTCTATGCCATTCCCTGAGGAGCCTGAGTTGTAGGAAGCCTACCAAAGAATCAGCCTTACTAAACAAGCTGTCTGTCCTTGCCTCCAAACTTGCTCTGGCAACAAAGCCGCAGAAAGTCAGACACCGGCGGTACTCCTCTTCCCTTGTTCCATTGGCTAAAAACTATAAGCGCCTCAGATATAAAAAGCTCCTAGATGGATTTTCACGAAGTGCAATGCAGCTGAACCCATATTTGGCAGTTACTGGGTGGAATAGGATGTCTACCAGTAAGCCCTTGGCACTTTATTCTCTTGAAGCTGTCAAAATGAGCTTCATAGAGTTGAGCAACAAGATGCCAGCACTGCTGTTTGGTACCGAATTCCCATCTTCCTTTCATGTGAAATTAGCATCCAGTTGCATGGTTGAGTCCTCCAGGACTTTTCCTGAGCACTGTGCTCCATCAAGGCTTGCCTTAGCAGAGTCCTCCCAGTGCTCAACACCACCTCCCAAGTGGACCTTCTCTTTTTTCTTGTCCCACGGTTGCCCTGGGATGGCCACATTCAGGGAAGACACTGGCCTCTGTGGTCAGACACACACTCAGGCCCCTCTCCAAGACTATGGAGGCGCTGCCATAGTTCAGACCAGAGCAGACTGCTCTGGCCTTGGCCTTCACACACTTCTAGCACTTTGTTCACCGGGATGTTACCGAATCTGGACAAAAAAACGGAACTTCTCCAATCATATGCCTATCGTGCAGAGGTTCTTCTTGACCCAGTTTACACGGGGCTTAAAAGGGTTAAGGTCTCCAGCCTCTATAGCTGACAAGGTCTTCTGTTCTCTGCCCTACTCGGTGGGCCGAGTGTTGTCCATTTGGAGCCAGCATGGACCCTCCTGTACCTTCACATTGCCAGCTCTTCATTCCACTCATAGCATGCAACAGGGCAGCCTGAGCACCCTGAGCAGGTAAGTGATTGTCTCGTCTTTTTTTTTTTTTAAGATTTATTTATTTATTATTATGTATACAGTGTTCTGAAAGTATGTATGCCTGCACTAGATCTCATTATAGATGGTTGTGAGCCACCATGTGACTGCTGGGAATTGAACTCAGGACCTCTGGAAGAGCAGCAAGTGCTCTTAACCTCTGAGCCATTTCTCCAACCTGAGCTTGTCTCCTCTTCTTTCAGTGTGTTCCCTATTAGTCTCCTGCTGATGGGGAGAGGAGAGGAGCCAATTCTGGAGTTGGAGGATGGTCTGCTGGAGGCTTCCTGTGTTTACACTGTTTATCTTGAAAGCCTCTGTTGAGAGTGCAGCAGTAATTTTTTTATTCTTGTTTTGTGAGACAGTTTCTTTGTGTAGTCCTGTCTGTTCTGGACTCACTATGTAGACCAGGCTGGCCTTGAATTCATAAAGATCCACCTGCCTCTGCCTTCCAAATGCTGGGATTAAAGGTGTAGCCACCATACCCTAGCACAGCAGTAATTCTTGAATATAGAGAGGCCCTTTATTTGCCCACAGCATATTTTTTTTTTCTTTTCTTTTCTTTTTCTCTTCAAGACAGGGTTTCTCTGTGTAGCCTTGGCTGTCCTGGGCTCGATTTGTAGACCAGGCTGGCCTTGAACTCACAGAGATCCGCTTATCTTTGCCTCCCAAGTGAGAGCACTGGGATTAAAGGCGTGTGCCACCACACCACCACGCCCGGCAGCATCTTTTCTTATGTCTTGTAGTTATTTTTACATTTTACTCTTCATGCCACCGTCATATTTTTTTTCCTCTTTTTGAGACAGGGTCTCTACTTAGCTCTGCTGCTATGGAACTCATTATATAGACCATCTGACCTGTCCTTGCCTCACAAGTGCTGGGATTAAAATTACATGCTACAATGCCCAGTGTATGACACTGTCTTTCATTGTCAGTTGTTTTTTCTTTGTGACACTCACTGTCGCTTAGACTGGCCTGGAACTCAAGAATCTCGCTTTTACCGAGTATGAGCCATGATGGCCCAACCATCTCTACATTTCTTCCTATGGTATGGGCTTCAGAAACTCACATTTGCATATCCTGGTTTTGGGACTTTGTAGAATTTGTAGTGAACTGGACAGAAATTCTTTTTGGTGGTGGTGGGGGGGGGTTGTCTGTGTAGTCCTGGCTGACCTAGAACTCACTCTGTAAAACAAGCTGTCATCAAACTCAGATTTGCCTGCCTCTGCCTCCTGAGTCCTGAAGGTGTGTGATTAAAGGTGTGTTCCACCACTGCCAAGCTGGACAGAAGTTCTTATGGTTTCACTGTTGGGAAAGGGGAGAATAATTTGATCACTATCATTGTACCTTCTAAACGAAAACACGAAAGGAATGGGGTATAGCTTAATGGTACAGTGTTTGCTTGGTTATTGTAAGACTGTAGGTTCAGTCTCCAGCTCAGAGAGCAAAGGAGGAAATTAACTTGAGATTTAAAATTTCCCTTTTTATTAGAGTTTTTAGGTGAGATAACTTTCTCGGGTTTTTTTGGGGTTTTTTTGTTTTTTTGTTTTTTTTTTTTTTTTGGTATTTTGAGACAGAGTTTCTCTGTGTATCTCTGGGTGTCCTGGACTCATTCTGTAGACCAGGCTAGCCTTAAACTCACAGAGATTTCGCCTTCCTCTGCCTCCAGAGTGCTGGGAGCCACCACAGCAATTACAGACAGTTGTGAGCTGCCCTGTGGGTGCTGAGATTTGAACCCAGGTCCTCTAGAAGAGCAGCCAGTGCTCTTAACTTCTGAGCCATCTCTCCAGCCTCTCCTCCTCCTTTTTTTTTTTAATGGTGAAAAAAGGATTTATTTAGAACTAGCTGTCTGGTCTCAGTTTAGATGATCCCAATCCTGTTGGCAAGATGCTCAGAAACCAGCTGACCATAGGTCTCCCCAGGAGGCCTGAGTGGAGAAGGGAGCTCACTGGATGGTCACAGCTCCAGTCCCTTCACAGCCCTCCCCAGCCCTCCGCTGCCGCAGTGCTTCCTTTGTTAGTGTCATTCTTTCTTTCCAAACACCGAGTTTTCATCTTTTTTGTTGTTATTGTCCTTTTGTTTTGTTTTTCAAGACAGTTTCTCTGTGTATCCCTGGCTGTCCTGGACTCATTCTGTAGACTATGCTGGTCTTGAACTCACAGAGATCCACCTACCTCTGCCTCCAGAGTGCTGAGATTAAGGTGTGTGCCACCATACCCAGTTTAACTCTGTCATTTTTAATTTGCTCTTAACTATTGCTACAGTTGAAAATTTAACACTAATATTCAAATCAAAACAGACCCACCCAGAACCTAATAAATATTTCAAAGCCAAGCTGCTGAGGCAAGAAGATTGCAGTAAGTTCAAGACTAGTTTGGGCTGAGGAGTGAGGTGTTGTCTTAAACACACATTGAAGGGGCTGAAAGATGTCTCAGCAGTTAAGAGGACCCAAGTTTGGTTCCTCTTTAACTCCAGTCCTGTAACTCCAGTTCCCAAGTATCTGACATCCTCTCTGACTTCTGTGGGTACATACATACATGCATACATACATACGGGCAAACATCCACATACATACAATTTTTATTTATTTATTTAGGTTGTTTGAGACAGGGTTTCTCTGTGTAACTCTGGCTGTCCTGGAACTCATTCTGTAGACCAGGCTGGTATCGAACTCACATAGATTCTCCTGCCTCTGCCACTTGAGTGTTGGGACTAAAGGTGTGCACCATCACTGCAGGCTACACAAAATTATTAAATTTGTAAATAAATAAATTGAATAAATAAATGAATGACTGGGTGCCTCGTGGCAAGACGGTTCAGTGAATAAGCCATCAAGCCGAATGACCCGAGAGCCCAGACAGTGGTAGGAGAAATGACAAATTTTCCTTTGAATGTATCTGTAAGCCATTGGTAGAGGAATTAATTGTGCTTTGGGTGTGTAGCAATACTTTATGTATAGTTTGGTATTAAAGAAAATACATTTGTCCATAGTATTTTGTTTTTCTATCTTTTTTTCTTTTGTCCATAGTATTTTGTAAAATTGTACAAAATGGCAAAAAAACCCTTTTTTCTAATTTTTCTTTTTTTACAAAATTTTACTTTTATTGATTGATTGATTGATCCCTTAATTTTCCAGACATGGTCTCACTCTGACTGTCCTGGAATTCATTCTGTAGACCAGGCTGGCCTCAAACTCACAAAGATCTACCTGCCTTTGCCTCCCAAGTGCTGAGATGAAAGAAGTGTGTCACCACACCCGGTCCTTGCACACAATTGTGAACTGTCATGTGGACGCTGGGATTTGAACCCAAGTCATTTGGAAGAGCAGCCAGTGCTCTTTACTGTTGAGCCGTCTCTCCAGCCCTAATTTCTATTTTTTGAGACAGGGTCTCATGTAGGTCAGACTGCCTTTAACACTTGTTTGTTGTATGTGTGCATGTATGTGAGTGTACATGTGCCATGACGTGCATATGGAGGTCGGCAGAGTATTTGGGAATCCATTCTTTTCTTCCACCTTGTGAGTTCCAAAGTTTGAACTCAGGTCGTGGGGCATGCAGCAAGACCTTCTACATATGGAGCCATCTTACTATTCCTTATCATCACATTTTTAAGATTTTTTTTTGAAGATTTATTTATTTATTATGCATACAGTGTTCTGCCTGCATATATACATTCACTCCAGAAGAGGGCACCACATCTCTTTGTAGATGGCTGTGAGCCACCATGTGGTTGCTGGGAATTGATCTCAGGACCTTTGGAAGAGCAGCCAGTGCTCTTAACCGCTGAGCCATCTCTCCAACCCCCATTTTTAAGAATTTTAACATATGTTCTTACCAACTTAATTAAAAGGTGTAAGTTCCAAAGTCCTTGTTCTGTCCTTTCTTTTACTGTCCTCTACTTTCTTTACACCTTTTCCATTAAAATTAGGAAGCTCTCTTCCTACTAGCTTCCTTCCACCCCAGTGACAAACGCATGAGTGTGGTCTCATGGTTGGTTGGGAGGTTCTTGTTTCGTGGCGTTCGTCACCAGCAACTACCTATGGGAACATCACAGTCTTTGCTGTTGTCATGCTCCTAACTGCTGCTTTGTACCTCTGCTTTGCTTCAGCCACACGACCATACCAAATGTGCCTCTTCCAGGCATGGACGCTCTCCATAGCACTAACAGCAGTCACATGAGGTAGGTAAGCCTTGACGCTTGGGCATGAAGTGTGGATGGGTGTGTGTGAGAGGGCAAGGGAGGGCACATTTACTCTAGTGTTCATTGATAGCTTGGGCCAGGCGTGGCACAACTCTAACCTCTCGTCTCATTGGTCTTCTTACTGTTTATAGGTCTCAGATAACTATCTCAATTCAGTTGTGCTCTAAATCAAATAGCAAGGAGTAGGGTTGTATAATTAGCACCATATACTTTTTAAAAAGACATTAGTCATGTCAGGTGGTGGTGGCGCACAACCTGTAATCCCAGCACTTGGGAGACAGAGGCAGGGGAATCTCTGAGTTCAAGGCCAACCTGATCTACAGAGTGAGTTCCAGGACAGCCAGGGATACACAGAGAAGCCCTGTCTCAGGAAAACAAAAAAGTCATTAGCCAGCTTGTTAGTGTCTCAAGTGTTTCAAGTCCTGCCACTGCAGCAGCCTCAGCCCTAGTCCCTGAGTGGGGTTGTTCTCCTCTGAGCCCTGTTCATTGGTTCATTCACTAAATGTCTTCTCACCAGTCTCCACTGATTTACACTTTTTTTTTTTTTTTAAAGAAAACTGCTCTACACCTCTGAAATGAATTAACCACATATCCTGTAAATTTTCACATGTGTAGACCCGGGGTATGTCTAGAAGTGACTAGAAAACAGGTTGACTGAAAATGCCATTCCTGGAAATCATCCATTCTAATCTGTATCTTCAAAAGACAACATAGACTGGGGTGATAGACCCAGTTGGTAAATTGCCTGCCTCGTAAGCCTGAGGGCCTGAATTTCATCCTCCAGAGCCCACATACAAAGCCTAACATGGTAGCACACTTGTAATTCTAGTGCTTAGGTAGGTAGAGGCAGGCAGAGCCTGAGGCTTACTGGTCAACCAGCCTAGGCTACTTGGTGAGCTTTAGGCCAATGAGAAACTCCGTCAAAAACAAGGTGGATGGGACAGCTGAGGAAGGACATTGTCTTGAGATTGTCTTCTGGCCTCCACACACACATGTGCACGCACACCAGGACACACACACATACGCAGAAAAACTAAAAATGTCTGCTTGCTGGAAGTAGAAAACAAACCTCATACAGGTTTTATCTCCATTCTGTCTCCATGGTGCTAGGCTGGAGCCTGTGTTTCCTGCTTTGGTGCCAAAGTCTTGCTTGGTAACAGAACCTGCTGTCAGCACGCTTCTGCTCTCAGCCTCTGAGCTCCAAGTGCCTGGGTTTGATGAGCTGGATGGTGTGTCGGCAGCTTGCCCCCGACCACAGAGCAGCCCTGCACAGCAGAAAGAGGTAAATGCAGAGCGCTAGGCTGTCAGGTGGATGTGGCATTGGGTTTCCATTGTTGCTGCCCATTATGGTAGGTACAGACTTTACTCGCTAGCCTTAGCTCAGTATCTGAGAGTACTGAGGTAGGAAGTTTTCTGCTTGGTCCGGTGGATTTTTATGGGGGTTGTTACCTTCGTTTCAGTTTGTTTTCAGAGATGGGGTCTTACTATTTTCTCCTTACTGGCTTCCAGGGGATTCCAGCCCCTGGATCCAAGCTGCCCTCCTGCTCCACTGTGCAGGACTTACCTTACTCTGTATTGTTTTCCACATCCATTTTCTCAGAACAGCCTTAAAGAGGTTTATAAAGAGAGACTTGGCCCTAAGAGCCACATTGTACATTGAAAGATGAGTGAGCGATAGTGCCCTTCAGTTTAACACATCGCCTATCTCTCCTGATGGAACACTTTTAGTTGGCTATCTCAGTTGGAACGGTTCAACTCTATCTTAATATCTGAAAGGGCAGTGACTGAAAACACCCAGAGTAGGAAGGGGAGATTTGTCATTAGCTACTTTGTAGACTTATCTATAAACTTGGGAAGCAATATTTTGAGTATAATGCTTTATTTAAAATGTCTTATTACGCCGGGCAGTGGTGGCGCACACCTTTAATCCCAGCACTTGGGAGGCAGAGGCAGGCGGATCTTTGCGAGTTCGAGGCCAGCCTGGTCTACAAAGTGAGTCCAGGACAGCCAGGGCTACACAGAGAAACCCTGTCTCAAAAAACCAAAAAAAAAATAATAATAATAAAATGTCTTATTACATCTTGCCTATCTTTGTTCCTAACCCTTGAAAACAGGCTGAGCCAGAGAAGAGACCAAAGAAAGTCTCACAGATCCGCATCCGGAAAACCATCCCTAAACCAGATCCCAACCTGACTCCAATGGGCCTGCCTCGGCCCAAAAGGTGAGCTTCTTTGGTGTAAACTGCATTCGGGTTCTGGGAAAATTGTTAGGCAAGCATAGTTGCCCTTAAAACTGTCATATAATCCAAGCTATCTTCTTATTTCTAGAAATCTATCTCAAAAAAAATCACTAGGTGTATGGCTAAATGTTTATGTGCAAGATATTTTAATATATTACTTATTTTATTGTACTTCTTATGCTAGATATTGTGTATACATAATTATAACTTAAACCCCATTTGAGCACTTGAGAGCCAAGGCAGGAGTAGTAGCTAAATTAAGACCAGCTGTGGGTACAAAATGAGTACAAAGCCAGCCTAGGCTATACTGTGAAGTCCTCTCTTAAAAAAAAAAAAGAAAAGAGAAAAGAAACCAGGTATAGTGGCGCACGCCTGTAGTCCCAATACTTGGGAGGCAGAGGCAGGTGGATCTCTGTGAGATCAAGGCCAGCCAGCCTGGTCCACATAGAGAGTCCAGGACAGCCAGGGCTCTGTTACTCAGAGAAACCTTGTCTCAAAAACAAAACAAAACAAAAAAAAAAAAGAAAGAAAAATGCCAGAGTTACATGATGAGACCCTGACTCAAAACAACAACAAAAAAACCAATTTTATTTCAAAAAAATTTTTTTTTCAGGTTTATTTGATTTTATTTGTATGTGTGTTTCCCTGCATGCATGTATGTGAGCCATGTGAACCATGTGTATGGCTAGGGCCCTTGAAGGTCAGAAGATGGCACTGGATCTCCTGGGACTAGGGTGGAGGAAATATATATATGTGTGTGTATGTTATAGACTAACGTATGGATGCTCCTGTGTAAGAGCAGCAAGTGTTTTTAACTGCTGAGCCTTATCTCCAGTCCCCCAACATACTTAAGTTGTGCATTGGGGTACACTCCTGTGATCCCAGCAATTGGGAGGTGAAAAAGGAAGAAAAAGAGTTCAAGGTCATCCTCTGTTTCATGTCTGGAGGTCCAGTATATTTTTCATTGGTTCCCTTAAGTAACTTAAATTTGTTAACCTCCTGAGCTCTAAGAATCTTGCCTGTGGGCCAAGGAAGTGTCCCAGTGGTCATGAGGCTATGACTTCCCTGACTAGTCTCACTATATAGCACAGGTTGGCACTGAACCCATAATCCTCCTGTCTTAGCATCCAGGTGCTGAGATTACAAATATATATCATATCTTGCAATATAATATATATTCTTTCTCCCTACTTCTTATTGTACTGGAGCTTAAGCAGAAGGGTTTGTAATTGGAAGCCTGTGAGTTACCTTAGCTATCACATCCTTTATTGACTATCCTCTTCTGTCACCTTGAGGAACAATTTGTGTATCTCAGATGCCTCACGGCAAATGGCATTCATTGTGAGAATGAAGTAGGTTTGTTTCAGTGTGGTTTCCCTTTTTTGTGTGTGCATCTACTCTGAAGGCGTGTTAGTAGAGATAAGTTGGGAATAGAAAGGTTTTTTTGTTTCACTTTGCTTTGTTGTTTGGTTTTGGGGTAGTTTGTTTTTTGTTTTGTTTGTTTGTTTTCCCTGAGAAAGGGTTTCTCTTTGTAGCCCTGGTTGTCCTTGAACTCATTCTGTAGACCAGGCTGACCTAGAATTTAGAAATTGGCTTTCCACTGCCTCCTGAGTTCTGGGATTAAACGCGTGTACCACTACAACCAGCAGCATTTTTCTCTTTCTTTTTTTCTTTTTTGTTTGTTTTTTCTAGACAGTGTTTCTCTGTGTACCCGTGGCTGTCCTGAACTTGCTTTGTAGACCAGGCTGGCCTTGAACTCACAGAGATCTGCCTGCCTCTGCCTCCCGGGAGAGGATTAAAGGCGAGCGCCACCACGCCCGGCTGCATGTTTCTATTTTAATGATATAAAATCCTGCCTGTTTTTTTTTCTTGTTAATTTTGGATTTGCATACAGAGTTACATATCTCATCATGGCATCTTTTTATATTTGTTTCCCTTCTTACACTCCCTCTCACACCTAGCTGCTTCCCCTGTTTTTGTATTCCATTACCTACACTGTTTCTCCCTTTCCTCAAAATCTCATTCTCCCTCATGATACCTTTTCTAGTTTTTGTATACACACGTGATAATTTTAAGTGTGTGTTCTGCATATGAGGGAAAATGGGGTATTTGTCTTTGACATTCTGGCTTATTTTGCATAATGGAGCCCAGTTTTATAGATTTTTCCTATAAATGTGTAATTTCCTTTACAAATGAATACAATTCCATTTTATGTGTATATATACACCATATTTTCTTTCTTGTGTTAATGGACATATAGGCTGGTTCTGTTTCTTAGCTATTCTGAATAGAACAGCAATAAACATGGATGCACGGGTATCTGGTGTGTTGACTTAAAGACATGCAGGTGGATATCTGAAAATCCTATAGTAGGACATACTGCATTTCTTTTCCTTTTTTTTTTTTCTTCAAGATTTACTTGAGTGTGCATTGGTGGTTTGCTTGCATGCCTGTGTGAGGGTGCCAAATCTGTTAGAAACAGAGTTACAGACAGTTGGAGCTGCCACATGGGTGCTGGGAATTGAACCTAGGTATTCTGGAACAGTAACCAGTGCTCTTAACCACCAAGCCATCTCTCCAACCCCGATGTGTGGCATTTCTATTTCAGTGTTTTGGAAACTCTTCACACTGATTTCCATATTGGCTACAGAAGTTGGCACTCTGACCAGCCGTGCATAAAGATTCTTCTTTCCCTACATTCTCACCAGCATTTGTTGTCATTTGTTTTGTTTCTTTTAAAAGATTTTTTCCTTAATTTTGTGTGTGTGTGTGTGTGTGTGTGTGTGTGTGTGTGTGTGTGTGTATACATCCATAGTATATACATACATAAATACATGAGTGCAGGTGCCTACAGAAGCCAGAGGATTTTGATCCCAATGGAGCTGAAGTTATAGAGTCCTAGGAGGTGCCAGGCATGTGTCCTGGGAATTGAACCTTCTCTGCAGGAGCAGCAAATGTTCCTAATTGATGAGCCATTTCTCCAGCCCTGTTATCTTTATCTTCTTCCCTCGTTTCTGCCCTACCCACTCGTATCTCCGTCACCTGGGGCAGATTTTTTTTTCTTTTGTTTTTTTCTATAGTGGGCAATGAACCCAGGCTGTCACCTGTATGTATGCATGGCAGCATATTTTTTTTATTGGCATAGAGTTTCTCACCTGGGTGCCCCAGTAGACATGATGTTAGTATTCTCCTCTCACTTTGCTGGCACTCACACTTCTTATTGGAATAAATCCTGCTGAGCCCTCATTCCCTGCTGCCATCATCACACTTCTTACCTGGGTCTTTGAGAACGTCTTTCCTCCCATGCCCATTCCTTGGAACATGGTAGAATGCAGGCGATTCTTCTGAATCTTGAGTTCTTGTACAGTTTGAAGTTTGCAGTTCAAGCCAGCTGACTCAGTGCTCCTGCTGAGTTCAAGGAGAGGTGTAGCAATTAGCAGGGTATACAAGCTGTTAGGCATGTCCTGCCAAGCATTTTTGACCATTCTGGGAGCAAGTGGCCCAGTTTGGTACTATGGACTTTCAAGACCGTTATTGGTCTCCATCTGGTGGTGATCCCTTTTCTACAAATCTATCCTTAGCAGTCTAGAAGAAATAGATATTTGTCTGCTAAGAGCTAGGTAGAATCCCAGTAGCTCTTGAATGTAAAGCAGGACTGTAACAGCAGATTTTATTTTTACTTATGCATTTATTAATACTTAACAATTACCTATAAAGTTCTTAAATCCTAAAGCCCAAACCCTAACACTAAAATTTTATAACTAAAACACCCTAATATCTATAAAACAAACACTTAAAAATTAACCTAAAGTTTCTTAAAAGGATATTTTCTTTGGTTAGTTCTCTGGGCATGGAGCCATACAGATAGATGGTCTCAGCATCTTTTCAATCTTAAAGTCTATAAGTCTCATTTGTCAGATCTTAAGGCAGTTTATAAATTTAATCTGTTTCGACCATTGAAATGGGGCAGCCCTTATATCAAGCAAGAATTGCCTCTGCAGTCCTATGGCCCACTTATTTGCAAGATGAAAAGTTTCTTAGGCTCACCATTCAGATGCTTTGGGCCTCCAAGGGTTCTACTCCAGTGCTTTGTCCAATTCGATGCTTTCGGGCTCCGAGGGGAGATAATTCTCCTTTTAGATGTTCTAGAGCACCAGGGAGGATCTGCCTTTGGATTCGCAGCAGGTCGCTGCAAGATGGTGATAAACAGCGGAGTGCGATGAGGCGGTGAGGCCTCTCCATGCGATGAGGAGGAAGACCCACAAAGCCACCTGGGCTTCTGATTTAAATCCTTTGTATCATAAAGAGTCTCAGTGAAGATTCCAGCTTCTCATTGCCATGGTTCCTGGCGGGCTTTTTCAGGGAATGCCCCTGTCCAAAGTCCCATGATTTGCTCTTGGCAGGCTTTTTCAGCCTTGCCCTTTAATGTCAATCATATCTGGATGTAACTGCATCCACTCATATCTTTTTACCTGAGAGGCCTGTCTTATGCTATTCCAAAACCTATGCTCAGTTTCCCTAATCCTACCACACAGGAGTGTCATCATGGTGTCATGAAAGGCTATAAGTTCCTTGCTTATAGGAGTTTGGACCAGCAGACAGTACATACGTCTTTCTCTTTCTCTCTCTCTCTCTCTTTTTTTTTTTCAAGATAGAGTTTCTCTGTATAATAGCCCTGGCTGTTCTGGAACTCACTCTGTAAATCAGGTTGACTTTGAACTCACAGAAATCCACCTGCCTCTGCCTCCTGAGTGCTGGAATTAAAGGTGTGGGCCACCATGCCCAGGCCCATATGTTTTTCTCATCTCCTCTATACAAAGGACTCCTATGTGGAGTGGCTGTCATTGCTTTCTGGAACTTGGGAGAGGTGGGTAACTAACTGTCTAAGCAGGTAGACCAGGACTTCTTTTGTTAGATCTTCTTGATGAATTGCTTCTTCTATTAATTTGTAGTATTCTTGATCTTCTGATTAATTTTGGTTAGAGATCCATTTTATCAGACATAAGAATGACTATACTAACTTTTTTTGGTTTTCATTTGCTTGATGCATCTTATTTCCACCCTTTAAAATTGTTTTCTATATTATTTGTATGGATATTTTGTCTTCATGTGTGTTTGTGCACTATATATGTTCCTGTTGCCCATGGAGGCCAGAACAGGGTGTAGGATCTCCTGGGACTAGAGTTACAGATGAATGTGAGATGCTATGTGGGTCCTGGGAATCAATACTAGATTCCTCTGCAAATCTCTCCTGTTGGCTTTGTATTTTTGGCTAGACTATGATGTGTAAATATGATAATATGTAGCAGAGAGGTTTTTCTCTGGAGTTCAAAATGCCTCTTGTGTTTGAATGTCTTTCTCTAAATTAGAACAAATTATCCTGTGTTTTCTTTGAAGAGCTTCTGTATACTTTTAGTGAGTTTTCCCCCCATCTCCTTTTGTCTCATAGATTCTTGGGTTTGTATCTTAATTGTATCCCAGAGTTCTTGAACATTGTGATCATATTTTACTTTTGTTATTGTTGGGTTTGTTTGTTTATTTTTCTTCTTTTTTTTTTTGGTTTATTGAGTCAGGGTTTCTCTGTGTATCCTAGGCTGCCTTGGACTCACTCTGTAGACCAGGGTAGCCTTGAACTCACAGAGATCCACCTGCCTCTGCCCTCCTGAGTGCTGGGATTAAAGACGTGTGCCACAATGCCAGGCAATTACAGACTGCTTTGAACTGCCATGTGATGCTGGGAATTGAAGGAGGGTCCTTTGGAAGAGCAGCCAGTGCTCTTTACCATGGAGCCATCTCTCCAGCCCGTTTGTTTATTTTTCAAGACAGGGTTTCTCTTTGTGTAGCCTTGGCTATTCTGGAACTCACTCTGTAGACCAGTCTGGCCTTGAACTCACTGAAATCTTCCTGCCTCTGCCTCCTGAGTGCTGAGATTTAAAGATGTGCACCACCACCTCCTGGCTTTGTTTTCTTTTCTTATTGATGATTGAATGTTGTTTTTTACTACCCTTTTTTCTCCATTCCTGGATATTCTTTCCTCTGCTTGGTTGAGCATGTTGTTGTTACTATCATACTGTTTATTATTTGATTCATTGAATTTTTCATTGCCAACTTCTAGTCTGCTTATTTCTTTTTAAAAACTATTGTATTTTGAATTATGTTTATGGGTTTATGAGGAGAGTGTGTGCACATGGGTACAGTTGCCCTTGGAGGCCAGAAGAGTGTCAGATCCCTGGAATAGACAGTTATGAACCTCCATGTGGATTGTATGAGTTGAACCTAGGTCTTCTGCATGAGTAGAAAATGTTCTGAATTATCTCTTCAGTCCCTGTTTTTTGATTTTGAGACAGTCTCAATGTGAAGTCTTGACTGACCTGGAATCCACTATGTAGGTCAGGCTCACAGAGATATGCCACTTGAGTTCTGGAATTAAAAACATATACCATTATGTCTGGCTCCCTGTTGTTTTTAACTTAATTTCCTTGTTAAATTTTTCTTCCAATTTGCATTTTTGTTTTTGGTTTTTTGAGACAAGGTTTCTCTGTATAGCCCTGGCTGTCCTGGACTCAGTCTGTAGACCAGGTTGGCCTTGAACTCACAGAGATTTACCTGTCTCCACCTCCCAAGTGCTGGGATTAAAGGCGTATGCCACCATGACCCAGCCATTATAGTTTAAAGCTGCCATGTGGATGCTGGAATTTGAACCCAGGTCCTTTGGAAGAGCAGCCAGTGTTCTTAACCACTGAGCCATCTCTCCAGCCCAGGTTTTTTATCCATATTGCTGACTTGTTGTTGCTATTAATGTGTGTGTGTTCATGCACATGTACAAGAGTATGCATGCATGGGCCCAAATGTGTACACCATGGATTACATGTGGAGGTCAAAGGGCAAGTTGTACGAGTTGGTTCTTTCCTTCTACCATGTGGACCTTGAGAACTGGACTCAGGTTATCATGCATGCCAGTAAGTGTTTTGCCTGTAATTCCTCTCCTGTTGCTGATTTTGCTGGAAACGTTTAATGTCTTCATCTGGTGTTTTACCTGCACCTGTAACTTTGAAGTCAGTAGCTGAGGAGTTAGGGTCTTTGCATGAGTCATGTTGTCATGCTCTTTTGTGCTTCTTCCTTCTGTGTTCAAGTCTGTGTACCTGTTGGTTTATAAGTCTCAAGTTTCCCAGGGCTTCCTACTGAGCAGCAGCCTGCTGGTTAAGGCTCAGTCACCAGGGTCACTCATCAAAGACAGCCGGAAGTGGTGCCACAACAGTGACGTCACATTGTACAAGGCACAGATGTAGGTTCAAAGTCCCCTCGTCACTAGTACTCGCGGGACTGAAACGTCAGAGCTACTGCAGAGTATGCCATGGTACTGTTGACTAGGTGTGGGAGGGCAGTAAGGAACTGAGATGGAGGAAGGAGACAGAGAAATGGGTGAGTAAAAGAGAGCAAAGTTAAAGGGCGAAACCCATGCTAATGCTAGGGAGGTAAAGATGAAGGAAAAACTTTAAAAGAGAAAAGGCAAAATAAAACTGTTTCTCAATAATGAAAAGTTCGGCAATGCAATTAATGTAAAAGTGAGTAAAAAATAAAAGCATACCAAAAGAAAAAAACGGTTTAATAAGGTAAAGTCAAATGTGGGTGTAGGTCTGAGAAGAGTTAGGGAGGAGTAGGACTCATATAATCAAAATACATTGTGTGAATGTATGAAAATCTCAAAAATTAATAGAAATACTGTACTTTTTAAAATGCTGAATGTATAGGGGGGTGATATGGGAAAAAAAGAAAGCTATTCCTCAAATGCATAAGCAAAATTAGATGAATATGTTAAAGGGGTACCTACATGAACATTAAAAAGAAAAAACCTACTAAATACACATTTAAAAGAGTTTCTGTTGTCTGGTCCTTAAAAATGAGAGACTGCCTCTGGACGTGGTAGCACACACATTTAATCTCAGCTCTAGGGAGGCAGAGGTAGGTGGATCTTTGCGAGTTCAAGGCCAGCCTGGTCTACAAAGTGAGTTCAGGGCAGCCAGGGATACACAGAGAAGCCCTGTCTCAAAAAAACAAAACAAAAAAAAGAGGCTGCCAGTTACATGTGTGGAGAAAGTGTGGTGGGAACTTGTGGGCTCTTGTCTTCCCTATGCTTTGTTCTGTGGCTATTTCTGTATTGGGTGTTTGGTTGTTTTGTTTGTTTGTTTGTTTTTCAAGACAGGGTTTCTCTGTCTAGCCCTGGCTGTCCTGGATTCACTTTGTAGACCAGGCTGGCCTCGAACTCACAGAGATCCACCTGCCTCTGCCTCCCAAGTGCTGGCACTAAAGGTGTGCACCACTACGCCCGGCCTGGGTGTTTGGTATTTGATGGCAGTTTTCCTGTGTTGTTAACAGCAAACTCCTTGATCCTCTGGCGCTCACAATCTTTCTGCCCGCTCTTTCACAATGTTTCCTTAGCCTGAGGTGCAGGAATCATGTTGTAGATTTATCCATTGGGTTTGGCACCCCATGATCAGATTATTTTATACATTTTAACCACATGTAGGTCTATCCATTGCAAAGAGAAGTGTCTTTGATGAGGGGTAAGAGCTATACTTAACTATGGGCATAAGGGTAAGTATGTAGAATGCAGTTAAGAATTGCCGGGTGGTGGTGGCGCACGCCTTTAATCCCAGCACTTGGGAGGCAGAGGCAGGTGGATCTCTGTGAGTTCGAGGCCAGCCTGGTCTACAAAGCGAGTCCAGGACAGTCAGGGCTACATAGAGAAACCCTGTCTCGAAAAAAAAAAAAAAAAAAGAATTATGCTGCAGGCTGGAGAGATGACTCAGTGGTTAAGAGCACTGGCTGCTCTTCCAAAGGACCCAAGTTCAAATCCCAGCACCTACATGGCAGTTCACAGCTGTCTGTTATTGCCTGGCTTGGTGGCACATGCCTTTAATCCCAGAACTCAGGAGGCAGAGGCAGGCGGATCTCTGTGAGTTTAAGGCCAGCCTAGTCTACAAAGTGAGTCCAGGGCAGCTAGATATATACGGAAAAACTGTCTCGAAAAACAAACAAACAAACCCATACACATAAAAAAAAATTTTTTTTTTTTTGGTTTTTCGAGACAGGGTTTCTCTGAATATCTCTGGCTGTCCTGGACTCGCTTTGTAGACCAGGCTGGCCTCGAACTCACAAAGATCCGCCTGCCTCTGCCTCCCAAGTGCTGGGATTAAAGGCGTGCGCCACCACCGCCCGGCTTAAAAAAAATTTTTTTTAAAAAGAAGAAAAAAGAATTATGCTGGTTTAGTAACATGGCAGATGATTGTCCTCTAAGATCCATAACTTTACTAGCTGTGGAAGGTTAGGTAGGTTTCCAGTACCAATCATGATTTTCCTCCTCCTGAGTGGGCTTTAAGTTTAACTAGACAGCTGTTGGTTACCACCAAGATATGAGTGCCCCTATTGCACCCTTAGGGCTATCTTGCCATGCTGGATGTTGCTGTAGATCATAGATTTTTGTTTAGGACTACTGGTTACTTCCTTCCCTTGAAAGCTTGCATAGTAACTTGTGGTATTAGGAAAACTAAAAGGCCCTCAGGGACCTTTCAGGTCCCATCCAGTTTGGATCCTCCGAGTTCTATGTCTGAAGTGGATGCTATCTTTAGTAATAGAGCTGTAAGTTTGACCTTTGGGAAACTGATAAGGGCAATGACTATTTATATTGTTTGGGAGCTTCTTGAACTCTCTTGCTCAATACTTGAAAAGGGAGAGTCTTATACCTCTGCCTTTAAGTCATTCTGAAACTCAAACAGGCCCTAAACTTAGGATTCTCCTACCTCAGTCTTCCAGAATAACTTTGTCATCAGGCCTAGCTGAAATGCACAGGTTTTTGTTTTGTTTTGTTTTGTTTTTTCTAGACAGGATACAGTTTTTATTTTTGTTTTTCTCTGCAGGCCTGTCTTTCCTGGAACTTATTCTGTAAACCATGCTAGCCTTGAACTCAGAGATCTTCCTGCCTCTGCCTCCCAGGTGCTGGAATTAAAAAGATACGTGCCACCACTGCCTAACTGAAAGGTACAGTTTTTTTGTTTGTTTGTTTGTTTTACGAGACACGGTTTCTCTGTGTGTCTTTACCTGTCCTAATTTCACTTTGTAGACCAGGCATGCCTTGAACTCACAGAGATCTACCTGCCTGTGCCTCCCCAGTGCTGGGTTTATAGGTGTGCACCACCACGCCTGGCAATTAGACAGCTGTGAACTCCCATGTGGATGCTGGGATTTGAACCTGGGTCCTTTGGAAGAGCAGCCAGTGCTCTTAACCACTGAGTCATCTCTCCAGCCCGCAGCATAATTCTTAACTGCATTCTACAGACTTATTCTTATGCCCATAGTACCTCCAGCCCGAAAGGTACAGTTTTTATTTATTATTTTTTTATTTTAATATTCTTTTGGGTGAGGCTGGAGAGATGGCTTAGGCCAAGCCCACTTGCTCCTCTCGCAGAGAGGGCTTAGGTTTGCCTCCCAGCATCCTTCCTTACACTGTGATTCACAGTCATCCATAACTCCAGTTCCAGAGGTTCCATTGCGTTCTTCTAATCTCTGTGAGCACCAAGCAGGCACATAGTGCACATACAAACATGCAGGCAGAATGCTCACACATAAAGTAAAATGAGCAAGCCTAATAGATAGAATGCTTGGGGAAAATTTCTTTTGGGTTTTGAGATGGATCTCTTGTGGCACACCTTGTCTTCAAAGTAGCTATATACATTTAAAACTATGGTCCATGTTGCCAAAGTGCGCCTCCTAAACTAGAAACTGGGTAGACTTGATTGAAGTCAGTTGAAACGTGCGGTCATGAACAAAGTAGTATACATAGCTCACGTGTATATGAAGCCATACAGTATCTTGCATTTACTTACTTAGGGTTTTTTTTTTTTTTTTTCTTTTTGGTTTTTCAAGACAGGGTTTCTCTGTGTAGCTCTGGCTGTCCTGGACTCACTTTGTAGACCAGGCTGCCTTGAACTCACAGAGATCCACCTGCCTCTGCCTCTGCCTCCCAAGTGCTGGGACTAAAGGCATCCACCACCGCACCCAGCTTGGGTTTTTTTTTTTTATGTCTCATACTCTTTCTTAGTTGTAGATGTCTCTTACTTGTATCTCTGACTGACCTGGAACTTGTAGACCAGGCTGGCCCCAAACTTGGCAGGCAGAAGGAGACATCTCTTAAGTCCTGAGGTTAAAGGCATGTGTCACTATATCTAGCAATATCTTGTTTGTTTGTTTTTAAATTTAGTTTTGAGACAAGGTCTTACTATGTAGCTCCAGCTGGCCTGGAACTGACAGAGATCCCCTTGCCTCTTCCTCCAAGTGCTGGATTGAAGTCCTGCACCCCCATGCCCAGCTCATTTTCTAAAATTTTTATTTATTTTATTTTAATTAATTTTTGGAAGAGCGTTCAAGACAAGGTTTCTCCAAACTATTTTTGAGGAGTCTGGAGAGAACAATTAAGAGCCTTGATGCTTTCTTTGTTCTAGGGGGCCCTAATTTTGTTCCAGAACCCAAGTCAGGTGGTCTCCAACTCCCTCCACAGAGGATATGATGCCTTCCATAATCACTTACACCTACACACATATACGTGCATAAAAATGGTTTATGATCTTAGCAAATACAAGTTTATAATACCTAAACCTAAGCAGTTCACATGCCCTGAGTCTTTTCTTCAAATTATCTCTTTGTTCTTTGCATAGAACTGTTGAGTTTTATGAGATCACATTGTTCATTCATACTTTTGTTTCTTGTGTGTTTGGTATATATTTTAAAAATACTTGGGCAGTTCAGTGTCATGAGATATTTTCCTAAGGCTCTGTTCTTATAGTTTCTTTCTTTCTTTTTTTTTTTGTTTTTTTTTTTTTTGTTTTGTGGTGTTAGGAATCAAATCCAGAGCCTTGCACATGCCAGAAAAAGTGTTCTATTAGTGACGTCTATCCCTGTTTAGAATCTCAATCCATTTTGAGGTTTTTGTTATATTTTGGTTTTGGTTTTTTGAGACAGGGTTTCTCTGTGCAGCCCTGGCTTGCCTGGACTCACTTTGTAGACCAGGCTGGTCTAGAACTCAAAGAGATCCGCCTGCCTCTGCCTTCTAAGTACTGGGATGAAAGCCATGCACCAACACACCAGGTCTGTTTTATACCCAGAACTACAAAGTGACACCTTGTCTCAAAACCCCAAAACAGTAAGAAATAAAATAAATAAACAAAATTTAAAGTTGGATATCGTAATACCTTCACCTTTGTTTTTATTTTCCTTTTTTTTTTCCATACTGAGGATGGAGGTCAGGGACTTTCATAAACTAGGCAAATATTGTAGCATAAACCAAGACCTCTAGCTTTGTTTTTATGTTCATCTTGTTTGTTTGTATATGTGTATCTTTGTAAGTGTATAGACACATGAGAGGTGAGGACATGCATGTGGAGACCAGGTGAGGGTATGGAGTGTCCTTTGTCATTTTTTGCTTTTTTCATTTGGGACAGGGTCTCCTCTTGAACCTAGAACTCATGATTTCTCGACTAGGCTGGAAGTCAGCCCCAACCATCCCCCTGTCTTCACAGGGAACTTCTAGTCCTTACATGGCCTCTAGGATCTGAGCTGTGGTCCTTATGATTCTGGAGCAGTCTCTAAACCACTGAGCTGTTCAGCAGTCCCTCCAGTTTTGTTCTTTTCTCTCAAGATTGTTTGGTAGCACCATCATTCTTTCTTTTTGGACCTGTGTGTGAGATGAAGAAAGACAAATCAACGGCTTAAATGCTTAAAATGACTTGATTAATTACAAAGAGTGACTAGTAATATCAGTGATTTGATTAATACATTGAAATAGGATGGCAAGAAATGTTGTTTTGAAATAATTTATGGACATTTCTCAGATGTGTCAATTGTCTAAATGAATGATTGAGTCATTGATTGCCCTAAAGCTGTGTTCTTGTTCACATGTGGAATGGACCAGGGTGTAGAGATCTCTCTGAGGTGTTAGGAGGCAGCTTGATTTAGCCCTGGGTTTTTACATTAACACCATGTATTTGTTGGGATTCAGTCAGGATATAGAAACCATACAGTATTTTGACTTAACATAAATTTCAAACTATAGTAGGAGAGTAAATGTGGTAAGAACTCCGAAGGGGTGCTTAGGCTGAGAAAGAAGGGTGCATTTGGAGGGACTGTTAACTTCCATGGCTGCTGTTGAGACTGCGGTGGAGAAGCTGCCTGCAGCACATTAATGTCTGGATCACAGGCCACAGCGGGCAAATAGGGAAGTAGCACATTTTGTAACATACAATATATGATAAGTGGCTGACAGGTGACCCGTGGATAGAGTTGGGCTGCAGCTGTGACTCGGAACCTGGAGCCTGTGATGTTTATTACAGAAGGAACACAGAAAACTTGGACAGGCTGCCTCTGAGACAGGCCAGGGCTACTGTTACCAACAGACTTTTTGTTCTGGCCATGTAGCTAAGATGTAACCCTTTCAGATGACTTCCTAACACCCCACATTTGTGTGTAACTCATGGGCTCATGGCAGAACCAAAGGAAGTGCTCAGAAGAACACAGATGAGAAACCCCCTCATTCTGCATTGTTCTGCTAACACCTTCTAACTGAGCTAAGCATTGTGTTGGTGTACAGAGGATGCTTAAACAGCCCAAGAGGTCAGTACCACAAAATATATACTGACGCTTAAATTTTGAACTAAGAAAAAATATTTTGGTAATGAGCACATTTCAGGCAGCAGGAAAGCATTGACACATTTTCTTTCCCAAAAGTGTTCTTTTTGTTTTTTGTTTTTTTGGGTTTTTTTTTGAGACAGGGTTTCTCTGCGTAGCCCTGGCTGTCCTGGACTCACTTTGTAGACCAGGCTGGCCTTGAACTCACAAAGATCCTCCTGCCTCTGCCTCCCAAGTACTGGGATTAAAGGCGAGCGCCACCACTGCCCGGCTTCTTTTTTTTTAAATGGGGGTTGTTAATTGTGATGCTTCAGAGGTTAATTATGTTACTGTTCTAGTTGAGGTCCCAAGTTTGGTTCTCAGCACCCATGTTGGGTGACTCACATCTACCTGTGACTCCAGCTTCAGGGGACCTGACACCTTCTGGCTTCTGTGGACACCTACACACACACACACATTTATGGTTTTTTTTTTTTTTTTTTTTTTAAGTATGACTAATAAATAAATAACAGCTCAGGCTGCTCTTTCAGAGGACCCAAGTTCAGGTCCCAGCACCCACATGGTAGCTCACAAATTTTTAACTCCAATTCCAGGGGACCTCACATTCACTTCTGTCCTTTCCAGGCCCTATGCACCATGTGGTGCATGTACATGCATGCAGCCAAAATACTCACGCACATAAAATAAAAATAATCTTTAAAACAAAATTATTAAAAAGATTTCAATAGATTAAAATGTATGTGTTTTAGCTGGCCATGGTGGCACAAACCTTTTTTTTTTTTTTTTTCCCCAAGACAGGGTTTCTCTGTGTATCCCTGGCTGTCCTGAAACTTACTCTGTAGACCAGGCTAGTAGAGCTGGTTTTGCAAAACTTTAATCCCAGCACTTGGGAGCCAGAGGCAGGTGGAGTGAGTTCAAGGCCAGCTTGACATACAAAATAAGGTTACACAAGAGAACCCCTGTCTGGAAAAGCAAACAAAAAAGAATATTTGAAGAAACTATAGGAAATTTCTGATTGCAATGGGTTAACTATAATAGAAAATTTTAAGTCATAAAATAAAAGGCTGAAAAATAAACTGCTAGAAATATAGAAGTTCCAGAGCCAGACTTGGTGGCACACACCTGTAACCCTGGTCTTAGACAGTGGAGGCAGAAGGATCAGAGAAGGCAAACGTAGGCTACGCAGGAAGTCTGGATGGGTCTGGGCTACATGAGACTCTGTCTAACCAAAACACAGAACAAAAGACAGTAGTGAAGTAGGTTGTGGTGGTGCAGGTTTGTAAGCCCAGCACTCAGGAATCTGTGGCAGGGCAGTGAATTCCAGGCAGACGCGGACTGCACAGTTGAGACCCTTCTCAAAAAAGTGGGGAAAGCCAGGAAGGCGTGTGTGTTTTTAAAAGAGGGCCAAATAAAGTGGCTCAAGTCTGTAATTTCAGCCCTCCTACTGCAAGATGGAAAACGGAGCTGGGATAATCTCCAGAAGTTTGCTGATTTAGCACAGGAACAATAAGGGAGACCTTGCATTCAAAAAGAACTGTGAGACTGGGTTTGTCTTTAATCCCAGCACTCGCGAGGCAGAGGCAGGTGGATCTCTGTGAGTTTGAGGCCAGTCTGGTCTACATTGTAAGTTCTGTGTCAGCCAGAGAGATACACAGTGAGACCCTGTCTCACAAACAAAACAAAGCAAAAAAAAAAAAAAAAAAAAAGGCAAAAATAAGAATCCCAATATAGGCCGGGTGAGGAGGCAGAGGCAGGTGAATCACTGTGAGTTTGAGGCCAGCCTGGTCTACAAAGTGAGCCCAGGATAGCCAGAACTCTGTTAAACAGAGCTTGTCTCAAAAAAACTTTAAATAAAATCACGGTTTAAGAGCCAGGTGATGGTAGTGTATGCCTCTAGTCCCAGCAGTCAAGAGGTAGGTGGATTTCTGAGTTCCAGGTCAGCCAGGGCTAAACACAGAGAAACAATAGAAAAAAAGAAAATACAGATATAGTTAAATGGTTTAAAGAATTAAATTAGACTGTGTGTGGTGATGCACATCTTTAATCTTGCAGTTGGGAGGCCATCCTGCCCCGCATAGCAAGGACAGCTAAAGATACATAGTGAGACTCTGTCTCCCTGTCCCCCAGAGGTAGGTAGGAGTATGTGTGTGAGTGTGCGCACTTCAGTTTGAGTGTGCATGTAATTGACTTGTCTACAGGCCAGTCTTTTTCGTAGTTTTGTTTTATTTTTTTGTTTTTTGAGACGGGGTTTCTTTGTGTAGCCCTGGCTGTCCTGGACCTCACTCTGTAGACCAGATTGGCCTTGAACCCACAGAGATCTGTCTGCCTCTCCCTCCCCTTGTCCCACCATGACCAGCCATTACAGTTTTGAACTGCCATGTGGGTGCTGGGATTTGAACCCAGGTCCTTTGGAAGAGAAGCCAGTGATCTTAAGTACTGAACCATCTCTCTAGCCAATCTATGCCAGTCTTACAGAGGCATCTTATCAATCAAGTGTCCCTCCTCCTGATTTGTGTCTAGATTTGTTTCAGTACAATACATATACATATATTGGGGCTGGCAGCAGTTAAAAGCACTTACTACTCTTGCAGAGGACCCAGATTCAGTTCCTAGCACCAATATAGTGGCTCATAACCATATATAACTCCAATTTCAGGAGATCTGATGCCTCTTCTGACCTCCTCAGGCTCCTACATGCCTGTTGTCCATATACATACACTCAGAAATGTACCACAAAATTTTAAAAATATATGTATTTTAAAATTGCCACTTTAGAGAAACAGTCTGAGCCAAATAGTGACACATGGTTATAGTTCATCCTACTTCCATAGCTTAGACAGGTGGACTGTTTCAGTCCAGGAGTTGAAGGGCCAGTTTGGGTAACATAGTGGGAGCCCAACTCAAATAAGAAGGGGAATAACGGGCTGGAGAGATGGCTCAGAGGTTAAGAGCACTGTCTGTTCTTCCTAAGGTCCTGAGTTCAATTCCCAGCAACCACATGGTAGCTCATAACCATCTATAATGAGATCTGGTGCCCTCTTCTGACCTGCATGCATACAAGCAGGCAGAATACTGTATGAATAGTAAATAAATAAATCTTTAAAAAAAAAGAAAGGGAGTAACATGTAACATGTGCCATTCTCACATCACAGTCGTAGAGCTGGTAGGTTACTCAGACCAAATAGTTGAGGGTTAGTGGTATAAAAGGGGTCCTGCATTGTTGCTAGATATACTTAGAAATGGAGAGAACAGTGTCAAAGTGTAGCATTTGGATAATTCTTTGGTCACTGAATATACCTAGGGGAGCAGGGCACTGGAGATGCACCTCTGGACTTCCGGAAGTTACCAGGCCACAAAGCTTATGTGGAGAGAGCTAATTATTACTAAGCCAGCAGAAGAGGTTGCACAGAAGACATGAAAGAAACAAAAATCAAGTTACATAACAAATTAATCCTAAAATGACCACACATGGTTGGGCCTTTAGTCCCAGCAGTCTAGAGTGAGTGTTGGGCGGGTCTACATAGTGAGTTCCAGAACTAAATACTAAGACCTTGTCTTAAAAGAAAAAGCATGCCGGGCGGTGGTGGCGCACGCCTTTAATCCCAGCACTCGGGAGGCAGAGGCAGGCGGATCTCTGTGAGTTCGAGGCCAGCCTGGTCTACAAAGCGAGTCCAGGACAGCCAGAGCTACACAGAGAAACCCTGTCTTGAAAAAAAAACAAAAAAAGAAAAAGCATAAGGTAGATGTGAACCAAAAATAAACATTTATGTTTCTCCCTCCCAGTAAGCAGGGCAGCAGTAAAAAACAATACCCTCTCCAAACCCTGGTAGTGAGTAAAAGGGCAAGAACTTTGAGGTCAGTGGTGTTTGTGGATCTGCACCGTGTATCCTTGCTACTGGGCAGGGTAGGCAACCCTAAGCTGAGGCTCTAGTTCACAGTGGCTCGGCTCGGTTGGTTAGTGCCTCCACCTCGAGCCCTGTCACAACAGTACACAGCCACCTCCTCAGCCTGCCCCTGCTGAGTGGTACGCTCACTGGGACTCGAGCTGCGTCCCAGCACACCTGGATCTGACTGACCTGGGCAGCCATGGATCTGGGACACCAAGAGCAATGACGGGGCCTGCATTCCATGCTGTCTTGCAGGCTCATGTGTTAAGAGCCTGGCCCCATGCTGACTTTTGGGTCTGCTCTTGTTCTGCTGCTCGCATTGGCAGAGCAGGGTGACTCTGTAACCACCCCCCCCCTTTTTTAAAATTTATTTTATACATAAGAATGTTATGCCTACATATATCTATGTGTATATATACATGCCTAGTATCTAAACAAGTCATGAGAGAGTGTCGGGTTCCCCAGAATTAGATTCAAGAATGGCTATATACCATTATGTAGTTTCTGGGAATCAAACCTGGGTCATCTACAAGAGCAACAACTGCTGTAAACTGCTGATGGTCATGGGAATGAGGTCAGGTGGCCTGGCCTGTACTGGCCACTTCTCGGCTACCCACTGCTAAGAGATTAATGAAGAGGATGTGTGTGAGCTGTGTCAGTGCCCTCAGTTTCCACCCACAGGGAGTCAGCCATTTAAGTGAGGAGGTTTTGCCAGCTCTGATAGCACAGTAAAGCTCTACCAGGAGAAGGACAACTGGGTCCTCTGTGCTGCCTACCCTTGAGTACCATGAGTCCACTGTATGGCCTGTGACTCCACTGTCCAGCACATGGCATCCTATGTTAATGACTATACAGAAAATAAGGGTGACATGCAGTGAGTGGCTCTGGCTCCAGCTGGAAATGTATCTGCATGTTGTGGGGTCCTGCCTCAGAACTCCAGGGCCCTAGCAGCAGCTTGTGGGGGTCATACCATCATCTGAGTGTTTGAGGTTGATTCCAGCTCAGATGTGCACCATCTCTGACGCTCTGCCTCTCTTTGCCCCTTTCCCAGGATATCAGCTGTGTAGCCAGAATCCATAGTGGGTAGTAGCCTTCTTTTAGATGATAGGGATGTAGCCTACGGAATTACCAGTGGCCAGAATCCTGACTTCTGAGCTTCCACAAAAAATGTCCCAAGACTTTGCCAGTTCATGAGAGGACCTGAAAAAAAAAAAAACAAAAACCCTTGACCTACATACATTTAACTTAATTCATTTCTGTTGGGACTTTAGTAGAAGTGTGGAATCACAGGGCCATTTCCTGTTTTCTGTCCTTGACACAGGACCTCAACACAGAGCACAAGTACATAGTAATGCAGTGGGGGTTTTGCTGCAACAGGGAATGGTGTTGATTTTAGAGGTGAATATAGCATTTGTAATTGTGATCTATATGTGGGATTTGTGTCCCAAGTCCTAATTCTGGGATTTTTTTTAAATAATTCTATTGTGAATTGATTGTAATAGGTCCTGCTTTCCAAATTGTAGTTAAAAGACATTTGGGGATTTTTTTTTTTAAATAATTCTATTGTGAATTGTCTGTAATAGGTTCTACTTTCCCAAATTGTAGTTAATTTTTCAAAGTGAAAAGATTTCCCCCCCATAATATAGGTTTATTCGGAGTAAAGGGATATCTCTGCATTTCCTTAGGGATGCAAAAATATAAATGGGCTGGATATACTAGTGTGTGGTTATAATCCTACCACTACAGTGGTAGAGGGCAGAAGGAATCAGGAATTTGATGCCAGCCTGGGGTATGTACCAAGTTGAAGCCCAGGCTGTGCTATATGAACCACTGTCCCAAAAAAAATGAATTAGGGGCTAGAAAAAATGGTGCAGCAGTTAGAGCAGTGGCTGCTCTCCTGGAGGCCCAGGACACATTCCCAGTACCCACATGGTGGCTTGCAACCACCTGTAACTCCAGATGCCCTCTTTTGGGCTCCACAGGCTCCTACATGTATATACATACACCTGGGCATGCACATAAAAATTTTAAAAATGGGAAAAGACATGAACTCCTGAATGAGTGAAATGGCCCAGTGGATAAAGTATTTGGTGGCGCATGCCTTTAATACCAGCATGCGGAAGGCAGAGGCAGGCGGATCTCTGAGTCCAGGACAGCCGGGCCTCTGTTAGTTACACAGAGAAACCCTGTCTTGAAAAACCAAAAAAAAAGTTTGATATGCAAATCCAACAACTTGATTTTTACTCCCAGAACCCATGTTAAGACAGAAAGAAAAAACTGACTACATAAAGTTGTTCTCTGAGTTCTAGGTGCGTGCCATAACCCACCCACAAATGCCCTTATATATATTGGACACACAATAATTACAAATTAATTAAAGGATATGATCCCTTGAAGGCAGAGTTGTCACTGGCCACCATACATTCTTTTTTTTTCTTCGAGACAGGGTTTCTCTGTGTAGCCCTGGCTGTCCTGGACTCACTTTGTAGACCAGGCTGGTCTTGAACTCACAGAGATCCTCCTGCCTCTGCCTCCCAAGTGCTGGGATTAAAGGTGTGCGCCACCACGCCCGGCTGGAGTATGTTTATTTGTTTGTTTGGGTTTGGTTTTTCAAGACAGGGTTTCTGTGTGTATCCCTGGCTGTCCTGGAACTCACTCTGTAGCCCAGACTGGCCTTGAACTCACAGAGATCTGCCTGCCTCTGCCTCCTGAGTGCTGGGATTAAAGGTGTGTGCCACCATGCCCGGCTGGACCATACATTCTTAGGATGCAAATCTGTTCAGTGAGGGTCAACAGTCGATGGTTGGTGGCCCTCAAAAAGACTATAGTATTTCCATGCACCACATATGCGTCATGTTACATTTTCACAATATAGAAGTCATGGCCTAAAGATTGCCCAATTCAGACAGCTGAGGCAGTGTCTATCACATCAGTTCTCAGCCTTCCTAATGCTGTGACCCTTTAATACAGTTCTTCATGCTGTGGTGATCCCTGACTATAAAATTATTTCATTCCTACTTCATAACTGTAATTTTGCTACTGTTATGCATCATAATGTAAATATCTGGCATACAGGATATATGATATGCGACCCCTGTGAAAGGATTGATTGACCCCCAATGGGGTCTTGACCCACAGGTTGAAAACCACCCATTTAGCACATTTCCTCAATGGTTTGCAGATCTAGAGGTCTATGATCTTGCAGGGGCATCATGATACCAAACTAACCAGAATTTTCTTTCCCATTTTAGCCCACAGAAGAAATATTGCCAACTTCACTTGACAAGTTCTGTTTTAGAAACAATTGAAAAAAAGATTTTTAGGGCTGGAGAGATGGCTCAGCGGTTAAGAGTACTGGCTGCTCTTCCAAAGGACCCAGGTTCAAATCCCAGCACCCACATGGCAGTTCACAGCTGTCTGTAATTGCCTGGCTTAGTGGCACATGCCTTTAATCCCAGCACTCGGGAGGCAGAGGCAGATGGATCTCTGCAAGTTCAAGGCCAGCCTAGTCTACAAAGTGAGCCCAGGACAGCCAGGGCTACATAGAGAAACCCTGTCTTGAAAAAAAGCAAACAAACAAAAAGGTTTTTTAAGTTAAAAGAAGCTGGACAGGGTGTCATGTACCTGTAATTTAGGCTCTTGGGAGAACTGAGGCAGGGGAATCTTGTGAGTTTGAGGCTAATTAGTCTCAAAATAAAAAAAAGTTACTGGGATGTTAACTTTTGTTAACAACTAACAGTAAAGTAAAAGGAAGGGACACATACTTCCACCATGGAAGTAACAGACAGTGATCAAATCCGCAAAGACCTCAGATTAGTAGGAGCCAGGGAGGATGTAGGAAACATTGAAGATGGTACAGATGGATAAACAGCTGACACAATTGAAAGTGACCAGGAAGGTTTCAGAGGGAGCTACCTAGCTATTAGAACGGGCATGCTGTGTGCCAGGCAGAACTGAGTACAGGCTGGCGGGCATGCGAGGCAACTGCTCTACCACAGAGCAGAGCCCTTTCCTATCCTACATTCAGTATTTTCTTCATGTTACAGGAAGGGTCTGTCTGTTGAAGAGTTAACAAAGCAGGACCTTGTGTAACTATACAGTCAGCAGTTTTGGTTTCTGTGTTTTACTCTTTAAGTTTTGTTCCAGTGTTCTTTGCTGCTCACCCATTCTGTTTTGTTCTGTTTAACCTGTTGTCTCATCTTTGGAGGTCTTGTTTCTTCTTACTCTATAGTGTTAAAAAGTCCACACAGTTCAAGGGTGGGAATGTAGCTGGGATAGTCTGGCATGCACAAGACATCAGGGTTGATTGCTAGTGTGTTACATCTCTGAGAGGAAAAGTACCCTGGCAGTCCAAGTCATACCGCACAAGACACCTTGCATAAGACATTTACTGGGAAAGACATAAAAGGATGGCTGCCTCTACTTGGCATTTTCTGTGTCGGGGGAGCTTTCCAGTGTCATCTGGGGTTTGGTGGGATTTTTGTGGCCTGATTTTGGGGCACGCTCAGGGATGGTGGGCTTTCTCTGTAGGGCAGAACTTGGCCATTAAATTAATATGGGAGGTTGAGGCCTGACCACTTGTACCATGAGGAGCTTACATTTCTTTTGTTTATCATTGAGAAACAATCAGGGATTGGGAAAGGGGAGATGATGTTATCATTAGACTACTTCCTGCTCAATGGAGGCATCAAATTCCTTGGGGCAAACTTGACTTTCACCATCAGGGTATAAATTGGGAGTCAAAGGTCTCTGGCTCTGTAGCTACGGGTTAGTAATCCCATAACAGCAACTGATTAAAATCCTGCTTCGAAATCTTTGGATCTGTTGTTGAAGAAATCTAGACACGAAGTTTATGAAGCAGGATATAACTAGTAGGATTAACAAAGGAGGGGAGAAGCTGGAGAGATCGCTCAGCAGTTAAGAGCACTGGGTGCTCTTCCAAAGGATCCGAGTTCAAATCCCAGCACCATATGGCAGTTTACAGCTGTCTGTAATTGCCTGGCTTGGTGATGCACGCCTTTAATTCCAGCACTGGGAAGGCAGAGGCAGGTGGATCTCTGTGTGTTTGAGACCATCCTGTTCTACAAAGCAAGTCCAGGGCAGCCAGGGCTATTACACAGGGAAACCCTATCTTGAAAAACAAAAAACAAAAAATTTCAGTTGTGGCCAGAGGGTGGTTTTTTTGTTTGTTTGTTTTGTTTTGTTTTGTTTTTGAGACAGTTTCTCTGTGTCTCTGGCTGTCCTGGACTCACTTTGTGCAGTAGGTTAGCTTTGAACTCACAGAGATCCACTTGCCTCTGCCTCCCGAGTTCGAGTGCTGGAATTAAAGGTGTGTGCCTCCATGTCCAGCTTCAAGAGACATGGGGACAGTCAGTACCCCAGTGTCCCTCTTGATAGCATTGTGGTCAGGATGGTTTGTGAGGGTTTGAACAGATTTGGGCCAGTGATCCTTCTGACCACATTTAAAGCAGAGACTCTGAGGTTCTTGGGCTTTGGGAGCTTGGGTAGCTGTTATTGCTGGCTGAAAGGCCCTAGCATCAGATATTTTTGTTTGGGGCTTTTTCATTTCTCCCATGGTACACTTTGAAGGCCACTGCTAAGACTTATGCCTGTGGAGTTAGCCGCTCCCTCTCTGGATTGTTAAGTTTGGCTCTAATGTCAGGGAAACTCTGGGAGAAGCAGCACTTTTAAGGACAGGCTTACAGAGACAGGCCAGGAGGCAAGTTGTCTGGACTTCATCTGCATGTGCTCTAGCCTGGTCCCAGACTCACCTGCACTCCTTGGCAAGAAGGATGTTGCTGAGAATCATAAAAGATGAGGTCATAAGACTGGCAATGTACTGGAATTCTTTAATAAAGGTGGAAGAATTAGCAATATAGGACCTCAGTTCTTTTCTATTTGAATGTGTTTGCTTAATGAATATGGAATGTATACCCTCACAAAGCCATTCACCCTGGCAGCCTCATGCAAAGGGAGAACTGTAGCCAGGCAGGGAGAGGTAAAGGGGATCCCATAGTGGAGTTGTAGTGAGTGTGTGTGTGTGTGTGTGTGTGTGTGTGTGTGTGTGTGTGTGTGTGGTGGGGAGACAGGATGGGACTGGGGACTGCCTGTATAGACTGAAAGTAGGTGCCAGAGAGGCTTGATTTGGGCAGCCTGTTACTGAGGAAACCAGGAAACCGTAGAGGCTGGAAAAGAAGGCAGGAAAGGGAAGCAATAGCCTTGTTAGGTCTAAAGAAACTTCAGGATTGCAGGTCTAAGGTAGGGGCCAGCCTTAGCCTTAAAGACTGGCTGGGGGTACCCCTACCTCCAAAATTACTCAGGGAAGTCTTTACACCGATCAAAGAGGGAAACTTTAATAATTGTCTCTAGTGGGTGGGTTGCTGAGCTGTCGGTGAGCTGGAAGATGAGTCTGAGGCAGGTGGACCAGTGAAGGATAGGGTCTGACCCCAAGGGGAGCTCAGGCACTGGGAGAGCCTGTCCAAGTCATGACACAATGTAAGTGTTGCAGCTCTGAGGGAAAAGTATTCTGGCAGGTGGAAGCCAAGGAATACCACAAAGTCACCCTGCACAACACCCTTAAGAGGAGTCGGGAGGGCCTGGACGACTCCAGACCTTGAGGGACTTACAGCTAGCACAGAAAAGGAAGAATGAGAGGAAAAAAGACCTAGCTCACCCAATATTTGGAAAAGTAAAATTTTAAGTATCATCAACAAAAAGAAAGAACACTGTCTTGTGTTTTATTTTATTTTTGTTGCAGCAACACATATACTAGAGACAATTAGTAAGGTTCTCACTGTGTACCTCTGGCTGGCCTTGAACTTGCTATGTAAACCAAACTGGCCTCAAACTCAGAGATTTGCCTGCCTCTGCCTTCCAATTTCTGGGACTAAAGGTATCATGCCTGGCTACATTAAATTCTTTTTTTTTTTTAATCTGTTTTTTGTTTTTCTTTTTTTAAGATTTATTTATTTATTTATGTGTATAAGTGCTCTATTTCATGCACACCTTCAGCCAGAAGAGGGCACCAGATCACATTGTGGATGGTTGTGAGCCACCATGTGGTTGCTGGGAATTGAACTCAGGACCTCTGGAAGAGCAGCTACTGCTCTTAACCACTGAGCCATCTCTCCACCCCTACATTAAATTCTTATTGTGATATGGTAACTTGTTCCTGTAAATAAATCACCCGTCCTTCTGTAAGTAACTCCAGTTAAATTCATTGGCTCACTTCTCTCTCAAAAAATGGGGGCTGTTAGAGGTCAGTGGAAGGAAATGGGGGATCTGGAGTGGGAAGGAGACAGGAGAGGACATTGGGGAATATGTGATTATCAGAAGTCATGCACGTGTGATGAAATGTCATAATGAAGCCCAGTATTGCGCCTAACTAATATATGCTAATAAAAAAAAACTTTAAGAAAGAAATACAGCCAGGCGTGTTGGCGCCCACCTTTAATCCCAGCACTGGGGAAGAAGTTACAAACTTTGAAGGTTTTTGTTACTGTTTTTAAATTAAGACTGGAGAGTTGGCTCAGCATGGATCTTTTGAAATCCTCAGATCCTATGCTCACATGTGCACACCCCAACAGACACACAATTCAAAATAAAACAGGCTGGAGAAATGGAGACCTGGGTTTGGTTCTTAGCACCGCACAACAAGTCACATCATTTTTCATAACTGCAGCTCCAGGGGGTCTGATGCTGTCTTTTGGTCTCTGTAGGCACTACATCCACATGGTTCACATCAGGCAAAACACATAAAAACAAAATCTTTCTCTGTATCTGTTTTAAAAACTATTGTGCCTAGTGAGCTGGTTCAACAAGTAAAATCATTTAGTGCATAAGCCTGGTGACCTGAATTCTGTACCCAGAACCCATGTAAAGAAAGATAGGAGAGAACTGACTCTATGGAAAAAAAAGAAAGAGAAAAGAAAACAATTAAAAACAAAAATCCAACTCCCCTCCTGACCTCTACATGTATATTCCAAGCCCAAATGACCTCTCTCCACACACCATGCAAATTAAATTTTAAATGAAGGATTAATTTTAAGCTATGTAGTGGTTGAACATGCCTTTAATCACAGGACTTTGGAGACAGAGGCAGGTGGATTTCTGTGAGTTGATGCCAGCCTTGTCTACATAGTGACTTTCAGAACAGCCAGGGCTACATAGTGAGACCCTTATCTCAAAAAAAGTAAAAAAAATTTGCAGATTATGCTAGTGACTCATGCCTGAAGTCTCAGCATTTGGGAGGCCAGGCAGACCTGTTGCAGGTTTGAGACAAGCTGGAGCTATACAGTAAACATTTTTTGTATGTTCTGTTTATGTTTCTCAGCCTATTATCTAGCTTGCCAATTTATTCTTTAGGAGACTCATGACCATAAGACTGAAAATACTTGTTTCTTAAAAACGTGTAGGAAATTGACATTTGGGAGGTTTGGTTTTTGTTTGTGGTTTGTTTTTGAGACAGGGTCTTTGGTTATGGAGGTCTATTGGTAGGGTGATTGCCTGTTGTACACAGGCTGAGTTCAGTCCTCAATGTTCGCACACTTCAAATCCCAACACCAGGGAGGTAGAGACAGAAGGAGGCAGAGGCACACAGAGAAACCATGTCTCAAAAAAAAGTTTGAAGTCTTCCTCAGGTACATAAGAGTTAAAGGCTAGCCTAGACTAGGGATTCTAAATAAGTAAATGGGGATGTGAGAGTAGGGCATCCATAAATAGAAAAAGCTCTGGTGCTTATTGAGGGGTTTGAAGGAAGACTTGATAGTGCCAAGATGTCAGCAAGGATAAGAGTAGAAGCTTTGGCCGGGTGTGGTGGCGCACACATTTAATCCCAGCACTCGGGAGGCAGAGGCAGGCGGATTTCTGTGAGTTCGGGGCCAGCCTGGTCTACAGAGCGAGTCTGGAACAGCCAGGGGTACACAGAGAAACCCTGTCCCCCCCCAAAAAAAAAAAAACCCCAACAAAAAAACAAGAGTAGAAGCTTCATGCTGATTTATATGAGACATTAGCATGCAGTTTACTTGGGCTCAGGAAATGGCTCATTAGATAAGATTGCTTGCTTTTCAAACATGAGGACCTCAGTTCAGTAACAAAGACTCATGTAAAAAATTAAGCATGGCAGTGGTTAAGAGCACTGGCTGCTCTTCCAAAGGCCACAGTTTCAAATCCCAGCACCCACATGGCAGTTCACCCTGTCTAATTGCCAGGCTTGGTGGCACACAGTTTTAATCCCAGCACTCGGGAGACAGAGGAATGGATCTCTGTGAGTTCAAAGCCTACCTGGTCTTCCAAGTGAGTCCAGGACAGCCAAGAGATACGCGAAGAAACCCTGTCTCAAAAAAACAAACAAAATTGAGTATGACTAAATGCTTGTGACCCCAATGTTGAGAATGGAGATTCGCTGGATAGCTGGAAAGCCTACCAAAATGGTAAACTTCCAGTTCAGTGAGAGATTTGTCTTTTTCTTTTCAAGATTTTTTTTTTTTTTGGTTTTTTTGACACAAGGTTTCTCTGTATAACAGTTCTGGCTGTCCTGGACTCGCTTTGTAGACCAGGCTGGCCTCGAACTCACAGAGATCTGCCTGCCTCTGCCTCCCAAGTGCTGGGATTAAAGGCGTGCGCCACCACGCCCGGCTCTTTTCAAGATTTTTAAACCTCATGTGAGTGTTTAGCCTCCATGTATGAATATGTGCCATATGCATATACAGTCCTCAGAGAACAGAACAGGGCCTCAGATTCCCAGGAACTAGAGTTAGGGACAATTGTAAGCCACCTTGTGAAAACTGGAAATGGAACCCCAGTTCTGCAAGAGTAGCAAGTACTCTTAATGGCTGACCATCTCTCTCACCTTGAGAGACTGTCTGAAAGGAGTAAGGTGAACAGAAATAGAGGAAGACACATAACCCACGTGCATGTACCACACACGCACCAAAGATAAACAGTTAAATTTAAAATAGTTGGAATAGCCAAGCATGGTACTGGTACATGCCTGTAATCCCAGTTCTCTAGACACTGAAGCAGAGTTTAAGGTCACCTTGAGCCATAAGATTATCTTTGAAAAAAATTTAATGGCAGATTTCATGCTTTTGGGATATTACTATAAAAATTATATGAAACTACAATAATTAAGACAGTGTAATAGTAACATAAGGGTAGATTTCTGAGGTGATGAGACAGGTTGAGAGTCTAGAGCTAAACATGTAACATTAGTTGATTCCATCAAAAGCACCATGGCATTCGGGGAGGTGAACCTTTCTAACAAATGGTGCTGGCTTACCACATGTAAACTATCTCCCCATGTATAAAAGTTAACTCAAAATGAACAACCTCAAATTAACTATCTAGCCAGCCCTGGTTGATTGATTGATTGGCTGATAGGTGATAGGTAAATAAGTTGGTTGGTAGATAGATGGTTGATAGATAGATAGAAAATTAGAAGACTACAAGCTGGGATAAAATAGATGCAAAGTGTACATCCTGTTTGAGGAATTCAAGTAAGGACTATTATCCAAAATATACAACTCTTCCCATCCCCCTGCCCAAAGGTACTTGGAATCAAACCCAGGCCCTTATTGCATGGCCTAGCAAGTTCTCTATCACTGAACTGTATCCTCAGGCCACAGAGAACTCTTAAAACTCAGTAAGAAAATGAGCAACCCAATTCAAAAATGAACAAAATTCATGAACTGACATCTTGTCAAAGAGGAAACAGATAAAAACACACGCCTGAAGGGACACTCAGTATCATTGGGGAGTTGCGCGTTAAGGCAAGGACATACTACTGCATACCTGTTAGAGTAGCTAAAGTAAGCCCAGCACTAATGCTAGCTGGGCCACCGAGCAGCAGGAACTTGGCTTCCTTACTGGTGAGCATGCAGTTAACCAGATGTACTCTCATCACCCATTACAACATAGTCCTAGGTTTTGTTTTTGTTATTGTTGCTTCTTTTTTGTTTGTTTTCCAAGACAGGGTTTCTCTGTGTGTCCCTGGCTGACCTGGGATGAGCTCTGTAGACCAGGCTGGCCTCAGACTTGGAAATCTGCGAAATCTGCTTACCTCTGCCTCCTGAGTGCTGTGATTAAAGGTGTGCACCACCCCTGTATATTCCTTTGATTTTGTCCACAAGTTGAAAATGGATAACCTCAAAATTTTCACACACATGTTTACATCAGTTTTATTTTGATTGCACAAACCCGGATTTGAGCAGCATGTACTTTATTTAGTAGGGACTGGAGAACCCACTACATCCAGATAGTAGAGTATTTGTCATTGCTAAAATACTATTACTCCTTACTGCTTATGCCTATAACCCCAGTACTGAGTTGAGATGATCAAAAGCTTGAGGCTGGCCTTAGGGAAAAGATTCCATCAGTGAATTGCTTGCTTGCAGTCACAGGGACCTGGTTCAATCCCAGAACACAGATTAAATGTCAGGTCTGGTGTTACTTGTTTAGAATTCCTGAACTGAAGACATGGGAACAGAAGGGTGCTTGGGCTCAGTGGCTGGACAGACTAGCCCATCCATGAGCTGAGACCAGTTCTGAAAAGAGGTGGACAGGAAGTCCTCCGACCTTCACACATACATGCAATAAAAATAAAAAATCATTTAGAAAAGCCAGCAAGATGGCGCAACAGTCAACGAAACTGATGAGCCAAGTTCATGGAAGAAGAGAGCTGACTCTGGTTACCCCTGACCTCCCTTCACACACACACACACACACACACACACACACACACACACACACACACAC
>CAJQZJ010031795.1:2601962-2625911 GCA_907164525.1 Lophiomys imhausi | reverse complement strand
CACACACACACACACACACACACACACACACACACACACACACACACGCTGTGGTACACACAGAAAAGTACACAGACACACATATGCACCCATAAATACATGAATATAATCTTAAATTTTGAGACCAGTCTGGATTACATAGGGAAAGACTTTCTCAAAAACAAAAAGTAAAACACTTGCCTAGTATGTATAAGGCTCTAAGTTGAATCCTTAACATCATACAAATGGAAAGGAAAATCAGACAGCTGCGTGAAGCCACCCTGGGCAACATAACATGACCTGTTTAAAAGGAAAATATAACTGCAACATTATTTCATGTTTACTTTCTGTGTGGGGGCTATGGTATGCATCTGGAAATCATGACAATTTGTGGAGTTGATTCTCCTGTCGTGTGAGTTTCAGGTGTTGGGTACTCAAGTCATTCATTAAGCTTGGTGACATCCCACTTACTCTCATGAGCCATCTCACTTGTTTATAAGATAAAGTAGACATGGATCCAGGTATGGTGGCTCACACCTTTAATCCCAACACTCAGGAGGCAGAGCCAGGCAGCTCTCTCTGAGTTCAAGGCCAGCCTGTCTACATAGTGAGTTCCAAGACACCAGGACTATGAAGAGAGACCCTGTCTCTTAAAAAAAATTCTTGAAGGGTTAGAGCGATAACTCAGTTGTTAAAAGCACTGGCTGCTCTTGCATAAGTTGTTGCTTCAATCTCAGTACCCACATGTGGCTCACAACTGTAGCTCCAGTTCCAGGATCCATTACCCTCTTCTGGCTTCTCAGTCCCCAGACAGGAACATAGTACATAGATGTACATGCAGGCAGAACACCCACATACATAAAATAAATTTAAAAAATCAGCCGGATGTGGTGGCTCACGCCTTTAATCCCAGCACTTGGGAGGCAGAGGCAGGCAGATCTCTGTGAGTTCGAGGCCAGCCTGGTCTACAAAGTGAGTTCAGGACAGCCAGGGCTGTTACACAGAGAAACCCTGTCTCGAACCACCCCCCCCCAAAAAAAAAAAAGTAAAAAATAAACCCACAGGCTGTGCGTGGTGATGCAGGCTATAATCCCAGCACTCGGGAGGCAGAGGCAGCGGAATCTCTGAGTTCAAGGCCAGCCTGGTCTACAGAGCAAGTTCCAAGACAGCCAGGGCTGTTACACAGAGAAACCCTGTCTCGAAAATAAATAAACCCAGTAAAGGTTTATTGTGTTCTTTAAATTCTTGCCAGCCACTAAAGCTTACAATTTCAGAGCCATGAAGAAGAATAAAGAATGGGGGCCTGGGTCAGTGGTTCAGCGCTTGTCCAGCATCCATGAAGCCCAGCACTGCTAATTGAGAGAAAGCACCTGGGTACCATTCATTCTTGTAACTGTAGCACTTTTGGGGAAGAAGGCAGGAGTGTCTGACAGTGCTACCGAGTGAGACCTTGTCTCGTAGAACCCAAAATGAATAAGAGAAAGCCATCGAGGCACAGGAAACTGCTGTAGTCAACTCCTTTCTTGGTGTGCAGGGGTCCTGAGTCCCATGTACAGCTCTGGTGGCAGGGTGTGGGATGAACAGTTTTAAACTCAAAGGACTGTGTGTGAATTAGAGCAGGAGTGAAGAATTCTTTTTTCTCTTTGCAGATTAAAGAAGAAGGAATTCAGTTTAGAAGAAATATATACAAACAAGAATTACAAGTCTCCTCCTGCGAACAGGTAACTCCTGTGACTGGCCTGGGGGGTGATGATGGAGTGGTTGGTACCTCTCCCCTTTTCTCACTTAGAAAGCCATTTCTGTTTATCTCCCCCAGTGTTGGGTGGGGTTTTGATGTTTTTGTTGGGAGTTTTTTTTTTTTTTTAACGAGACAGTCTCATTATGCAGACTTGGCTAGCCTAAAATTCACAGATCCACCTGCCTCTGTCTCTGGAGAGCTCTGGATTAAAGGTGCTCCCATATCCAGCCCAGTTTTGGGCTTTAGACATAAACTAGAATTGGGGTTCGGGTTCCAAACCCTTGAGTGAGGGTCAGCGATGTGATAGGAGGGAAGTGTTTTGGGGTGTGATAGACATAGATGTCTGTCTACTCTGCAGCTGTTCTGCTGGGTATACTGCCTAGCTTTGTCTGGGCTTTAATTACTGTTTCAACCGTGACTGCAACCCAAAGACAGACATGGTGTCACTTGGCTACCTTCAGGCCTGAACTCTGTCACTAATTGCCTGTTTTATCCCAGTATTTTATCCCAGGACCTTGGACACGGTCTCTGCCTAGAAGGCATTTGTTCATAGAGGACCATTCATTGCAACAGAGCTAAGTAATAGGAAAGACTTGGGAACAACTGAAAGTGTCCATTACTAGGGTTCTCATTCAATTAACTTTGGTCCATTTTTATAAGGAAATATAATCCATAGCTGTCAAAAATGAATCAGACAATGTTGTAGTCATTGAAGACAAGCTTTGGGGTTTTTTTTTGGTTTTTCGAGACAGGGTTTCTCTGTGTAGCCCTGGCTGTCCTGGACTCAATTTGTAGACCAGGCTGGCTTCGAACTCGCAAAGATCCGCCTGCCTCTGCCTCCCAAGTGCTGGGATTAAAGGCGTGCGCCACCACTGCCCGGCTAAGCTTTGGGGTTTTTCAGGAGGTTTTTTTCAGGTAAGAGAAGCCCTGTGTGCAGGACAGTGTCAGTGTGTGTTGTTTGCTACTATTGGAGATATGTACCATCAATTAACAAATTTTAGGCCTGTTGAAGACTTGTCCCCAAAGCTAGTGACCCTCCTTCAGCCTCCCTGGTAGTTAGGATTACAGACTTGCATTAACATAACTGACTTTCCGGGTTTGTTTAAGACCATGCTGGTAGTGTAACCCAGGTCCCTTGTGTGTGCTAGACAAGCGCTCTACTGCTGAATCCAGGCACCAGTTTTCATTTGTTTTGTTTTATTTATTTATTTTTCTTTTTATTTTATGGTTTATGAGCTAATAGTTCACAAAAGGACAACCCAAAACAAATACATTTGTGGTAGAAATCCATATAGCTCATAGGGTTTTAAAGGCTTACTGTCTGGGTCCTCATGTTGTAGTGCATGCCTGTAATCCCAGCACATGGGAGGCAGAGATAAGGGGTTCAGGAATCATCTTGGCTACATAAGGAAGTTGAGGCCACCCTGGGTTATGTGACCAACAGTTGCCCAGTGTTGACTACTATGCTGTCTAAATGTGTCTACACATCAGCTGTGGAGAGATATACAAAACACGGGATTTATCGGTATTCTACATATTGGAGTGAGGAGCTAGTCTCAGTTTTGCTGTGTATCCTTCAGTTTGAACTTTGCACGTGTGCTTTTTCTCCTGCATAGAAATAGTCAGTGGCCACAGGACACAGTTGAGTTGGGAGTCAGTGCAGGCAGCTTTGGGCTGGCATGGTGACTCCAGAGGTTATGTGAGTTCCCTGTTGGTGATTCTGATTCGTGCTGTATCTTCAGGTGTTTAGAGACCATCTTTGAGGAACCCAAAGAACGAAATGGTACACTGATCTCTATCAGCCAGCAGAAAAGGAAGCGTGTTCTGGAATTCCAGGATTTTACTGTCCCCCGGAAGAGACGAGCTCGAGGCAAAGTGAAGTTGGCAGGCAGCTTCACTAGGGCCCAAAAGGCAGCTCTGCAGACCCGAGAACTTGACGCTCTTTTGATCCAGAAACTGATGGAACTGGAGACTTTCTTTGCCAAGGAGGAGGAGCAGGAACAGTCAGCCAGCTGCTGACGACTATTGGGGTCTCCTTTGAACCCTGCAGGCCTCCCTGGAAGAGCGTCCCCGATGTGTCCTGTGCCCACACCACTCACGATACCCAGTCCGTGAACTTTTACTTATTTAAGAAACTGGTGAAGAAGGGTCTTCTAGTTCTACTGCTGAGCACAGAGCCTCAGGAATGCTCCCTTTATCCTGGGAATGGTCCTGAGTGACATCAGGGCACCTCCTTCCCGTCTTGCCCATCACAGGTGGAAAGCCACACATTTTAAGCAACACTAGGAATCTAAGGACTCGGTGTCTGCGTATACACATGAAAGTTCCTCTCTGTTTATGGTGCTGCTCGCCCAAGGTGACTTAGAAACCTGGCCTTGGGGAGGACCTGGCCACCTGTCGTGTTTGTTCTCACCAGCTTGTTTCGGTGATTGAGAAAGGTGAACTGGTGTGTTTCCTGGTCTTTGAGTGTGTCTGCCCAGGACCTTTAGTCTGAGAGAATGTGTGTGTGTGTGTGTGTGTGCGTTTGTGGCTTTTCCCATCTTTTCTCCCATCTGTGACTCCCGGTCACTAGTGCCACAAGGGCCCGTCCAGGCCCTAGCGTAAGTTGCACTTTTTATTGTTGTGGTGTTGATTGTTTTCATTTTTTGTTTTTTTATTATTGCTGCATGTTTGGGGTCTCTAAATGTGATTTTAAAATACTTTGTAAGACATTAAGGAGAAAGACATACGTGTCTTAAGAGAATATGTGACAGGCATTGACCACCACATGGAGGGGAATGTTCCCATTAATGTGTTTCAGGCAGCCCTGCCCACCTCCAGCTTTTCATGGAGCTCACTAGAGGAAGCACTTTCCTATCCTTCTCCTCAGTCCTGCTCACTGAAAACACATATTTGTTTAGTGACACACGTTAAGGTAGATTTCTGTCATAACCATTTTTTAAAAATACTAAAATGGAGTGTGATCTTCTCTGAAATGTTGGTTTGTGACAAAAAGTTTGGGAACAGTGGTAATAGAGGCTAGCCAAGGGCATTTGCAGCCGCCTGAGTGCCTGGTTCTGCAAAATCACAGAGCCAGCACTCTCAGAGAGAGCCTCATGTACTCCAGTCCTTTGTCAAACCCGTTGGAAATGTTTGCGTGCTAGAAGTAGCACGATTTCTAGGGTTTGTACCCAGAGGACTCTTCAGACAGTAAGCTCATGTATGAGCATGAGCAGCAGACCCACAGAGCCCACCTTCCCACTGTGTCCTCACTATGCTCTCTCCTCTCCTTGTGTTTCTCTTTCCAGTGCCTCTCCCATTCTGCACACCTACTCCTCAGTTAGAGTTCAGAGAGTTAGCATTCCTTGGCCAATGGGTAAGATGCTCAAGCCAGCCATTCGACAGCCATTTTTTCCCATTCTCCTAGCTTGGTCCAGGGACATTTCCTTGTCTATCTGTGGAGAAGAGTGAGCAGTGCTGTCCCGGAATGTTGGCTGATGCTCCTAGGATTCTTTCATTCCCCATTTTTCAGTTGCTAGGGAGGAGGGGTGCAGGTTCAAGGTCTTTACGTGCCTTCCTTTATAAGTTGGTGGTTTGGGCCACACTGGAACAGAAAAATGGACGTGAGCAGGGGGAAAATGTACCATGTCCTCACCACCCCAGCTGTTTAAATAAGGTAACACACACTTGCTTGTCTGTGGAGGTTTTGAGGGTCCTGACCCCTAGGGTTAAAAGAGGGCAGGCTAGTTTGCACCCTGGTCCTCAGCCATTTGTGCAGATCCTCCTGCTTTACCCATGTTGCCCAGACCATACAGATATAACCTGTGTTCACCTCAATACCTCTCCCATCTGGGGATAGGATTCTTAGCTATTCAGTGCTTCTGAACTCTGTTACTGCAGGGAGTGGAGTGAGTTATACAGTGTGCCCTTCCTTGTACAAGTTTAAGACATTGTACATCAGACAGCTTGCAAGCTAGCAGATAGTAAACATCCATTCCCTAGTTTCATTACCAGGGTCACCAGGGCAGTTCACCCTGGAGATAAACAGTGAGGTGTGCACAGCTGTGGCATCACCAGCATGACAGATCTTCAGGATGTGCTTGTGACAAGTGTGGCCCTTGAAAGGCTGGAAACAGCCCAGACTGTTAGCATCATGGAGCACAGGACTACACAGACCCGACTCCATCCTTGTCCTGGGGTTGGAGCAGCAAAACTGCCTTGAGGCCAGCTTACAGTTGTTGGCCTGCCCTCTGCCAAGGCCCTTCTGCTTCAGAGCTGAGGGTCGCTAACTTGCTGGGCCTGTCTAGACTCAGCCAGGCCTGCCTTACATTCAGTTTCACACTGGTCAGCCTGCCTCAGGGACACATTAGTGTCCTCGGAACCTGTGGTCCCTGACTATGATGGGAGATAATGGCTGTGTCGTGTCATCTGCCAGAGCTATAGATGGGTTCCGCAATGGCAGATGGTACAATTTCTGAGGGTGGGGACTTCCCACACAAGTGATGAGAAGTTACCACGAAGCACAATGTACTTAACTATGGCTCACCTCCAGAAGTCTAGTGTTTTAATGATTATGGGGAGAGAAAAGAAATCTCAGGTCCAGCCAGATTTCAGCCCGTTTCCTTTGCCATCTTTTCCTTTCCTAACTTGCAGCCTCCTTCCCTCCCATTAGTGCCTGTCTTCTTTTTCTCTCCCTGCTGTCCTGTCCAGCCTTTCTCTCCGTTCATCTAGATGTACCTCATCACCCGTTAAAGCAGATTGTGTCTGTCTTTCCTGCTGCCTTTACTGTAAGAGCTGACTGGGAGGGAGGGGCAGTGGAAAGATACTTAGCTTTTGCCTTACTCTTCTGAGCCTGAAGAGCTCAAAAACTCATGCTGTGAATCCTAAACTTTGTGCTCCTCCAAGAGCTGTGAAAATCATGACTATTTTTTTCTTTCACAATTTTGCCTGAAAGGGTCTTTTCTGAGGGCTCCAGAGCCAACCTGAGGTCAGTTCTAGATCCCACTCTCTGGGCACCCTTCCCCTGGGGGTGTATCCCCTGCCCACCCGGCTAAGAGCAGCAGCAAGTCTGCAGGACTGTGGCAGCAGGTCCAGGGCTGCAGTGCCGCCAAGTGGACGCAGCCTTGATACCCCCAGGCTGGGGTTCAGTCTCCTCCGTACCATGTGCATTAAGATCTGTGCAAGACCAACTTTTAGGTTGTGATACTTTCCTCCTGGTACCTGGGGGGAGGGGAGTACGCAGTTGGTGCTTTCTTTAATCTCCTTGTTTTGTTCCAATAGCTTTTCCCCTGGTATCATGAAAAGGGCCTTTTTAATGACCACATTGTGGGTGGCTGTATCCAAAGCGCAAACAATTGGCCAGAGGTATGGAATGTCCTCACCTGGATTCCTGTCAGGAGGGGGCTCCTTTCCTGAACTGAACTTCTTTATAGAACTGGCTAGGAAGGGAGACCTAATTTTGTTCAAATAATAATTAATTAATATTCCGATTTAGCCACACTTTGAGCAGCAAAAGCTATCTTGGTTGTGAAGCTGGGGTCTTCGTTTAGCCGCCATCCAGCACAGCATGCTGACAGCTGATGCTTCTTCTGTCTTTACAAGACTGGTGTTGGTTGGATTTGAATTCTCAACAAGGGGCCCCCTTGAGCTGGGATCTGGGCCAGTAAATTGCTGTACCAAGTGTTCTATATTATCATGGCTAATAGTTCAGTGAAATGTGTCCACCTTTGGTAATTTTAGTATACACAATGCCCCTACAGTTCCTTTTCTGTTTGATAGTTTGTGACTCTAACTGCCCACTGTTACATGAATTAATTTATGAAAATAAATTTTTCTTGAAAACCTTTCAGATAATTGTCAAGGCTATTTTGTTCGTAGGGCTTGGTAGTAGATTCTAATTTTACCAGTAATGTTCTCAGCAGATTAGACGTGCTCCCCCCACCTTATAGGTGTGCTCGCTGGTCCTGAGCCAGGACCTCCCTCACATCCCTGCATGGCCACCCCCATCACGTCATTCAGATCTTTGCATTCCCGGATCATTGGTCTCAAACGTGATTCCCTCCCGTTTCTGTATCCCTTACACCCCAATGCTTTTTGTTGTGGCCGGCCCCTCCCCCTCCCCGTCTGTGGTAGTATCTGTAATATCAGCTCTCCAAGATCAGGGCCTTTTAGTTTCTTAGCTCCAGTCCCCCCAGGCCTCTTTGGTACCTAGAACAATGTTTGATATTTACAGCTGTTTACCGTCTAAACGTCATTTTGGTCAGCAAACTGCCTGTTACCTCAAGATGGCAGTAGAGCTGAAGAAGTCCTGTGGCCTGGGAAGGTCATTGCTGTGATGGTGTAATGCACCATACTACTCAGGTCTTGGTGATGGTGCAAACAAGCCAGTATATTGCCAGTCGTGTAAAAGTGCAGCACACTTGTGTACAGTGCATACTTGATAGTGCTAATAAATGCTCACTGATCTATGTAAGTCTTTATTGAATCAGAGTATACTTTTGTCTTTATTTGTCTGTCTGTCTATCTATTTATTTATTGAGAGAGAGAGAGTCTCACTATGTATCCCTGGCTGATCTGGAACTCATTATGTAGACCAGGCTGGCCTCGAACTCACTGAGATCTGTCTGCCTCTTCCTCTTGAGTGCTGGGATTAAAGGTGTGCACCACCATGCCTGGCTAGAATATACTCTTACTAAAAAGTAAGAAAGCTTACTATACAACAGGCAGCAACTTCGGCATCTCATGTTCGATGCATCAAGAGGCCACAGGGACCAGGAACATAGTTCAGTGATTAAGCAGTCGCCTTGCATGAAGAATGTCTCTGGTTCCATCGCCAACCTCACTTCCCTCTGAAAACAGCCATATTGAATGACAGACCTGTTCCATGTAGGTTTGTGTAAATACACTATTGGCATTCACAATGTGACATTCACACAAAGAAATCACCTAAACAACAGCTAGGGACACATTTCTCAGAATGTGTCTCTCAGCGTGACTGGGTGATGCCACCTCAGAATGGCCTCATGAATAAAGGAGTGGCTTTCCCATGTGTGAGTCCTGCACAGACCTGCCCAAGTCCGTTTCAATGGCTTTTGGGTTTTTTGTTTGTTTTGGTTTTTTTGAGACAGGGTTTCTATGTGTAGCCCAGGCTGTCCTGGACTCACTTTGTAGACCAGGCTGGCCTTGAACTCACAGAGATCCTCCTGCCTCTGCCTCCCGACTCTTTTAATGTTTGAAGACAGCTTAATCTCTCATATTCCTTGTCATTCCTCAAAGGCCTATGTAGGGGCTGCTCAGGTTCTGATAACACACTGCCTGGCTCTGTAGCTCCAGGAGCAGACATGTACTGTGGGACTTGCACTGTCTGATTGTCTGTGGCTCTTTGGAGTGGCCTCAAGTTGGAGTCACCTACTTGGGTATACATGTCAGGATGATAAAGTTGGATACGGAACTTGTGTAGGAATCCTTTTAAAGGTCTCTGATCAGGCGTGGTGGCACATGCCTTTAATCCCAGCACTCAGGAGGCAGAAGCAGGCAGATCTCTATGAGTTCAAGGCCAGCCTGGTCTACGAAGTGAGTCCAGGACAGTCAAGGATATGCAGAGAAACCCTGTCTTGAAAAACCAAAAAAAAAAAGTCTCTCTGTCTCTCCCCCATCCCCTTCCTGTTTTTCACACACACACTTTTTCCCCCTGAGACAAGACAAGGTCTCACTATATAGCTGAGGTTGGCCTTGTACTCCCTATTCTCCTGCCTCAGCTATCCGAGATTTGCAAGTACCTGTCACCATAACCACCTTGAAAAAAATATTACTTCCCCCTTTTAAAAATTGACTATTTTAAACTATGTATGTGTATGTATGCAGGGGAGTGGGGGGAGTACCTGCAGTGGGGGAGTGAATGAAATGCCTGCAGAGGTACTAGATGGGGAGCCAGAGTTACAGATGGTTGACTGATGTGGGTGCTGGGAACTGAACTTGGGTCCTCAGAAGAGCAGTCCATGCTCTTAACCACTGACCCTTCTCTTTAGCTCCACCCCACCCCACCCCTTTTTAAAAGATGTGTTAAGTTTTATGTATATGAATGTTTTGCATGAGTGTGTGTAAGGGCACTGTGTGTGTGCCTGGTGCCCATGGAGGCTAGAAGAGGGTGCTAGATGCCCTGGAACTGGGATTACAGAAGGTTGTAAGCTGCCATTTGGGTGCTAGGACCCAAATCAGGGCCCTCTGGTAGGAGCACCAAGTCCTCTGAATGGCTGAGTCATCTCTCCCCTCCAGAGTCTTTGAAATGGGCTCATGTAGGCAAAGCCTGTGTGTGTGTGGGGAGGGGGGGGGAGGGTGTCAGAGGACAGCTTTATGGGGTTGATTCTTTCCTTTCACTGTGTGGATTCAGGGGATTCACCTTGAGTTTTCCAGCTTGACAGCAAGTATCTTCCTGAGGAGCTGTCTTGCTGGCCCTATTACTTTCATATTTCCTCAAGACAAAATATATTGGGTTGGGGATTAGTTCAGTTGGTATAATGTTTTTTAGCAATCAAGAAATCCTAGGTTTGAGCCCCAGCATCACATTAACCAGGTGAGGGGCATACCTTTAATGCCAGCACTGGAGAGGTGGAGTATAGGGAGTTCAAGGTCATACTCAGCTACATTATGTGTCCAAGACTGCATGGGCTACATGATGCTCTGCCTTAAAAACAAAAAACAGAAGTTCCAGAAATGCAGAGAGCAGATAACAAACACCCACATTTCCAGCTTCTGTAATTAATATGGATTGGCATTATTATTTGATTTGGGTCAAGTTCACAACTCAAAAGTTACACTCATGATTAAACTCCTACTAAGCTATCAGGCCATTTCATGTCTTCTTACTCCACACATTTGTTGCCCTTCAGTGCCCTGTCTACTCTCTGCCTTTTTTCTCTCCCCCATCACTCCATAAAGAACTCACAATACAAATTCTACGCTTTATGTTTAGCCTCTAAGTTATCAATACTGTATGTATCTTCATTATTTCCCGAGGCACATATGGGAAAAGCTTGGTCTCAGCTTATGGCCCAGGGGAAGGTAGCCAAGCAAGAAGAGATAGAGCAAATGTCTGGTGGTGGTGGCTGTGATAGCATCAGCCTTCAGTCCATTGGCACACAGAGGAAGGAAGTCGGGTCATGGTCACCTGTTCCATGTTCCTGAAAGGGTTATTAAGACCTGGTCTTCCTATGTCTCTTTGACGTCTCAGTCAACATAAGTTCAACAAGCCTCTTCTGTCACATGTTGTCACCATGGTGTACTGTGAATGCCACCACAGGTTCAAAGCAGTGGCCAACCTGAAACCTCATCAAGCTGAAATAAACCTTTTCCTTTTTTTTAATCATAGATATTTTGTCATAATAAGCAAGAGCTGACAGACACAGTAGTTTACTTTTGAAGTTTTCTCAGGTTAGTATCTGCCTGTCTGGTTCCTTCTACGGCTTTCTGGTAAGCCTCCATAGAAATATGATTGGAGGGGTCAGGGAGATGCTGGGGTAAAGTACTGGCCAGGCAAGCATGAGTTCCTGAGTTCAGATCCCCACCACCCACAAAGCTAGGGGCAGCAGCATCCATCTGTAATTCACTACTGGAAAAGTGGAGACAGGCCAATCTTGGAGGTTCACTGACTAGCCAAGTCTAGTCAAAATGGTGAGCTCCAGGTTCAATGACAGGCCCTGATTCAAAAGATATTGTGGAGAGCGACAGATGAAAGATGTTGGACACTGACCTCTGACCTCCACACACACACAAGAGAGTGACCACTCACATGCATACACTACATTACACCACACTACACCACTACACTATACTATACTACACTCACACACAGAAATATGAAACTTGATTGGAGAATTTCTTCTCTGATAAGAATGCAGTCAATTCTTTTTTTTTTTTTTTTGGTTTTTCGAGACAGGATTTCTCCATGTAACAGCTCTGGCTGTCCTGGACTCACTTTGTAGACCAGGCTGGCCTCGAACTCACAGAGATCTGCCTGCCTCTGCCTCCCAAGTGCTGGGATTAAAGGCATGTGCCACCACTGCCCAGCAGCAGTCAATTCTTGTATGTGGAAAGATCCACAGTTTTCTGAAGACTTGTTTGAGAAAGGCAAAATTCAAATTGGGTTCCTTTGGGAAGTGAACTATCCAGGATTATGAACATAAGCACATTGTTTAATGTTTGATGTGAGGGCCTAAAACTCTGTGAGCAGTGCCACCATTGCACAGTTGGTCCTGCAGTATATAACACAGCAAGCTGAGCAAGCCATGGGAAGAAAGCCAGTAAGTAGTGTTCCCTCACAGTTTCTGCTTCAGTTCCTGCCGATAGGTTTCTGCCTTGGCTTTCCCTGGTGATGCTGTGTGACCTGTAAAAGCCAAATAAATACTTCCATCCCACATTGCTTTGGGTCATGGCCTTCCTCTCTCTCAATATAAAGCAAGCTAAGACATCCTCCAAGTGCTAAAAAGTCACGTGCATGTGGTTTTCTCCAGAGTAACCATTCTAAAATGAACACAATAATAGAAATAAATAATAAAACAGGTGTAGCTATACATGTTTGTCAGCCCAGCACTTGGGAGGTGGAGCCAGGAGGAGAAGGGGCATAGGATCATCCTTGGCTATATAGGGAGTTTGAGGCCATCCTGGGCTGTATAAAATCCTGTGCTGGCTAGTTTTATGTCAGTTTTACACAAGTTAGAGTTATCTGAAAGGAGGGATGTGGTGGGGTTAGTGATAGCATTTAGCAGCATAGGGATCTTAGAATAGTAGAAGCCTGGCCTCTCAGGTAAAAGATTTATGTCCAGACGTGATTATCATTGAAGGGTGTGCCTTGAAAGTCCTCCAAGAGCCGATAACGTCATTGATCATGCACTGTTGTGGAGGGATGCCTTAGAAAGCCCACCAGGAACTATGGCAACGAAATGCCGGAATTCTCAGCCGAGATCATTAGGACACATTCTGACACAAGGGATTTAAAATCGTAAACCCATGCAGCTTCCCATGCCTTCCTCATCTTCCTCTGCTGACACATGCAGATGATAAAATGTTCTAAAAATAAACGATGTTGCTTGCACATCTGTGTATATATGAAAACCATTGAATTTACACTTAAAAATGTATGAATTATATTCTATGTGGGTTGTATCTCAATAAAGTTGTTGGAAAAGAAAATAAGTTATGTATGGTGTATGAGTGGGTCACACCTGTAGTCCTGGTGCTTAGGAGGCTGAGATATGAGGATCATGACTTCAAGACCAATTTAGGTCACATAGTGAGTCTCAGGGAAGCCTGGGCTATATATTATGACCCTGACTGGAAAAAAAATGAAGAATTGAGAGCTGGAGAGATGGCATGTACTGTTCTTCCAGAGAGCTGGAGAGATGGCATGTACTGTTCTTCCAGAAGACCTGAGTTTGATTCACAGATTCATGTTAGGCAACTCATATATAACTCCAGCTCTGGGGGATGCAATGGGCATCTCTATGGGCATGTACATGCATGTAACATGTACACATTAAAAAAAAAAAAAGCAAATCTTTAAGAAAATTATTAGGGGCTGGAGACCCACAGGATGGTCACAATCATCTGTAACTCCAGTTCCTGGAGATCTAACATCTTCTTACCTCTGTGGGCAGCATACATGCATGTGGTACATATACACACATGCAGGCAAAACACACATACACATTAAATAAATAAATAAATAAATGAAATTTGCCACACTAATAGAATTACTAGAACTAACAGAAAAATAACATGCTGAATAGATGCAAAAAAAAGTAACTTTTTTTTCTTTTGTTTTTTGAGACAGGGTTTCTTTGTGTATCCCTGACTGTCCTGGAACTCACTCTGTAGAGCAGACTGGCCTTGAACTCACAGAGATCCACCTGCCTCTGCCTCCAGAGTGCTGGATTAAAGGCGTGTGCCACCATGCCAGGCTCACCTACCTGTCTTTTGCAGCCTAGGCCCACCTGCCTAGGGATAGAACCAGCACAGCGGACTGGGCCCTCCTACACCAATCAACAATCAAGAAAATGTCCCACAAATATGCCCAAGGCCAGCTGAACAACTTTCAGGTGTTAGTTCTTTTACTATGTGGGTCCATGGGGATCAAACTCAGGTAGTCAGGCCTGCCACTAGATGCCATTATCCACTAAGCTTTTCACCAGCACTCTAAGGTGCAGGTCCTTTATTTTAGTATAAAGTATAGGTCATAAGTTAGAGCTATTCCAAGTTTTCTAAGATATCACCAGAAGGAATTCCATAGTGGTTGCACTCCCCACCAGCAATGGAGGAGTGTTCCCCTTTCTCCACAACCTCGCTAGCATGTGCTGTCATTTGAGCTTTTGATCTTAGCCATTCTGACAGGTGTGAGATAGAATCTCAGAGTCATCTTGACTTCAAGACCAAGCCATACCACTTCTGGGTATACATCCAAATGATTCCTCACCAAACCACAAGGATGTTTCCTCATCTATGTGCATAGCAGATTTATTTGTAATAGCTAAACACTGGAAACAACCTAGATGTCCCTCAACCGAGGAATGGATTAAAAAACTGTGGTTCATCAACACAATGGAATACTACTCAGCCATCAGAAACAATGAAATCATGCAATTTGCAGCCAAGTGGATGGAACTAGAGAAGCTCATCCTGAGTGAGCTAACCCAGACTCAGAAGGATCCACATGACATCTATTCACTTATAATCGGATTTTAGCCATATAGTACAGGATAATTATACTACAGCCAATGCACCAAAAGGAACAGGAACATAGACTTTGTTACCTGTCAATTAGACACTTTTCCCTAGTGGTGCTGCCTTGTAGGACCCCAGTGTTTGAAGAGGCTCTTGGCCCTCATATGACTGCTGAACTGGGGTGGGGGACTGATATGTAGGGACACTCCACTCTGGAGGAGTGATGGAAGGGATGGTGTAGAGGGTGGGAGGGTGGGACTGGGAGGGGTTGAAAGAGGGTACTGTGATGGAGATGTAACCTGAAGTAATAAATAAACATTAAAAATAAAATATAGGTCAAATTAATTATTTTTTATTTTTATTTTTTATGTGCATTGATGTTTTGGCTGCATGTATGTCTGTGTGAGGATGTCAGATCTTGGAGATCTTGGAGTTACAGACAGTTGTGAGCTGCCATGTGGATGCCTGGAATGAACCCATGTCCTCTGCAAGAGCAGTCAATGCTCTTAACCACTTAGCCATCTCTCCAGCCCATAATTTTTAATTTAGTTTAATTTTTTTTTAATTTTGAGATAGGGTTTCTCTGTGTGTCCTTGGCTGTCCTGGACTCACTTTGTAGACCAGGCTAGCCTTGAACTCACAGAGATCCGCCTGCCTCTGCCTCCCGAGTGCTGGGATTAAAGACTGCCGATACCAACACCGACTTCTGTTTCTTTTTCAGAGCTTTGAAAAGCACAACAAAGGGAGAAGGCTCTCTTCCAATACCAAACCTGTAACTTGTCAGGTTGTCTTGGTTTTGCTGTAACTGAACCTTAATAACTATACAGAAATATTTTTTAAATTTATTTATTTATTATGTATACAGTATTTGCTCTACATATATGCCCGGACAGATCTCAATGTAGATGGCTGTGAGCCACCATGTGGTTGCTGGGAATTGAACTCGGGACCTTGGGAAGAACAGCCAGTGCTCTTAACCTCTGAGCCACCTCTCCAGCCCCAGAAATAATTTAAAGTATTAATTAGTGTAGCCCTTCTCCTGTGTCAAACATATGGTGAAGAGGACTGTGTTTAGCAGAAGAGAAATCAGGACTGCCTTCCTTCAGTTTTTGAACCCAAGTTCAGCCATTTTTTCTATGTCTTTTTTTTTAATGCATTGGTGTTTTGCTTGATTCACACATGAATGTCTGAGTGAAGGTGTCAGATCAGTTGTGAGCTGCCAAGTGGGTGCTGGGAATTGAACCCAGGTCCTCTGAAAGAGTAGTTGGTGCTCTTAACCACTGAGCCATCTCTCCAGTCTCTTTTCTACGTCTTTAAAAAGGAAAAAGCAAAGGTTCCGCTCAAGGGTTTTCTCGTCACTGATGCAGAAATACTAGATTTTCTATCATGTCACTTTGTGAGCTCTATGCCGGTTAATGTGCTCTTGAGCAAGTTGCTAAAACTCGCTGACTTCTCTAAAATGGTAGCAATATCCAAGGGCTGGCTGCCGGTTTCCAAGTCGGAGCTTAGAAAAAAACTGTCAGGTACCACTGAAAATTCGTTTTCCTTTCATAACTGAAAACAGGAGCAATCACCAGCAGCATACGAGGTGGGGGGAGGGGGAGATGACAAGCCCCAGGCAGCAAGCACAACAGTGAGAGGAGGATAGAACGACGCCCGGTTCCAGGGGCCCAACTCCTTCTTCCGGCCTCAGAGAGTGCCCGCACACGGGTGGCCTGCACACACAGCGTGACTGGGCGCAAGGTGGCTCAGAGTTTTCGGGTGCAGGAGCTGAGCACTGCACCGGCCTGGCGCACCTCCCACACATGCCCAGGGACCCGCAGTAAGCTCAAGCTTCCGGGCCCAGCCTTTCACGTTCCTGATTGGTCCGGTGACGACACGGGCGTGCGTCCGAAGGCGGAAGGGGGTGTGTCCTCCCTGGAGGAGGCGAGATGGCGGCGTGTGGGGGACGTCGCTGTGTCACTTCGCTACGTGGAATAGGCATGCTGTGGCGGAGCAGGTATGCCCGGACTGGGGGCTGCTGGGGCGGGGGTCAGCCCAGAGCAAGCCAGGCTCTGGGGAGAGGAGCCATTTCCCATCGCGGACTCGCCGCGAATAGGTCTGACAGGAAGGACACGGAGCCACCTTTCCCTCGGCTCAAGAGGTGTTCCAGCCACCGCGTGGACTGTGAAATGAGTTAGGGTGTGGCCTAAAGAGTCTCGCCCGTCCTCTACAGCTAGGTGGAAGTGCATAGGGACAACAGACTGATATTATGCCGCTTGCTGGCCCCTAGAGTGGAAGCAGCGCCGAACTCCTTTTCTCAGTTGTTTGCGTTCTGAGTAGGATGGTGTGACCTGGAAGAACACAGTGCTGCGACGCGACGTTCACTTGGGGTTCCAAAGCTTTGAGGCGAAAGGATTAGATTTGGTTATCTGGAAAGTCTGTTGTGGAATTGTGCTCCTTATCCTGCTCTCCGCAAACATCTAGGTTCCTTAAGTTCCTAGGCTGCTAGAGTTGGAAGAAACCTGAGGGATCTTGTAAGTTCCTGTTCATTTTCATTTGGTTTTTGTCTGTTTGAGACACAGTTTCATTATGTACACAGGCTGGCCTTGAAATTATAGCAATCCTCCTGTTTCAGCTTCCCAAGTGCTTCCCAAATGCCAGGATTACAGGCATGAGCCAGCTGTTTATTGGTTTTGGAGAATGGGAAGGGATAAGAGGAGAGAGTTCTTAACCCACAGAGGAGAGAATAGGGTAGTTCTCAACTTCAATGAGTCACTCACTTAACAGACAGTCCAGGTACTTATTTCTCCCTGGCAAAGACTTTGACCCTTTAAATTGTGTGGAGGTGCATTTGTGCGAGAGTGTGCATGGACATGCATGTGTGTGATTGCAGGTGTCCATAGGGTCCTCATGAATGTCCTGGAACTGGACTTACAGGTGGTTGTGAGTCATCTGACATGGGTGCTGGGAACTGAATTCTGGTCCTCTTAACTGCTAAGCCATCTATCTCTACAACCCATTAAAAAAATGTGTTTTTTTTTAATGTTTAATGTTTTGCCAGCATGTATGTCTATGTACCCATGTGTGTTCCTGTACCCATGGAGACCAGAAGAGAACATTTAATCTGCTAGAACTGTAATTACGGATGGTTGTGAGCTGCCACTGGGTGCTGGCAATTGAACCCAGGTCCTCTGGAAGAGCAGCTAGTGTTCTTAATCACTGAGCCATCTCTCCAGTCCCTGGAGAAGTTTAAATGGTGGTAAAAAGGATGTGCTTCGCTCACCATTAAAAAATGATAAGAAAAGGCCATACTTCACTGCCAGTGTACTTAGGCAAGACTGAGATTTGGTGCAAGGGGTTCTCAACCTGTGGGATGTGACTCCTTTGGCAAGCCTCTGTCTTTGAAAATATTCACAACTCATAACAGTAGCAAAACTACAGTTATAAAGTAGCAATGAAAATAATCTTATGGTTGGAAGTCACCACAACAGGAGGAGCTGTATTAAAGGGTCACAGCGTTAGGAATATTGAGAACCACTGCTCTAGAATAAGAGTAGCAACTATCAAATTTGTTATATATTAATATAGAAACTTTTGATATACTAAAAATAACACTTTTACAAGTTTTAAGAAAAGTATTGTCTAGTTGTAAAGTGTAGATGGAAGCTTCATGTTTCATGAATGTTTTTCTTTTTTAAAAAAATAATTTATGGCCAGGCGTGGTGGCACATGCCTTTAATCCCAGCACTTGGGAGGCAGAGGCAGGCAGATCTCTGTGAGTTCGAGGCCAGCCTGGTCTACAGAGTGAGTCCAGGACATCCAGAGATACACAGAGAAACCCTGTCTCGAAAAAACAAACAAAAATTTTGTTTTATGTATTGAGGTGTTTTGCCTGCATGTATGTCTGTGCACCACATGCATCATACATGGTGCCCACAGAAGCCACTGAAGTTACCCAGGATGAGCCACAGTGTGGGTGCTGGTAATCAAACCCAAGCTCTCTGGAAGAGCGGCCAGTGCTCTTAGCTGTTGAGCCAGCCCTGGAGTTTCTCAGTGAGTGAGTGATGTGTGGTGACAGGAGAGCAGCATCTTGGTTTGTTAATTTAGTGTTGTGCATGTTTTGTAAATGCGTTTGATGGAAGTGGGAAGGGAGATGACTCCTCAGGTGAAAAAGCACTAGCTGATCCAAGTTTGGTCCTTAGATCTCACATGGCACTCATCTGTAATCCCAGCACACGTATATGGAGATAGGAGTGGAGACAGGCCATCTAGGAACTCATGGGCTAGAGCAAATAGACTGCCTAAACAAGGTGTGAGCAAGAACCAACTCCCAAAAGTTGTTCTCTCTCACACACACACACATCTACACATGCACAGGCTGGTACTGGTTTGGTGGCTAACACCTATTATCCAGATACCTGGGAAATGTAGACAGGAGGATCAGAAATTCAAGACCATCCTTGGCTACATTGGGCGTTACAGGCAAACCTGGGTTTTATGAGACTATCTCAAACATTACCACCACCAACTTGCCAAAAAGCAGGGATGGCTGGAATGTTTAATAAAGATAGCAATTAGCAGTTATGCACCAATCTTATGCCAGCTTCACACTCAGAAAGAGGTATGGGTTGGGGCTTTGACCTGTAGTTTTTACAAGCACTCCAGTTTGTAAGTTCAGGCAGGTCTAGACAGCAGCACCTAGGGAGTGGTGACTTATGCAGGACTTCCATTTAGAAGTATTTATGACACCCGTACCACTTTGGCACAGCACCAGAGAGGGAAGGGGGGAGAAATGAAGACTACAGTGATCTGGTTAAGTGGCAGGGGACAGGGCTCAGTTGGCAAAATGCAAGCATAAGGACCAGAGTTGCATTCCCAGAACATTCTTCTCTAAAAAAGCTAGGCATCGTGGTTTGAGCCCTTGATTCCAGGGATGGGGGGTAGGGGCAGGTAGATTCCTGGAGCTTACTGGCCAGCCAGTCTAGCTCATTTGGTGACCTTAATTGGTGACCCTCAGGCTAGTGATGGACCCTGTCTCAAAAAAACAAGATGCATGCCTTTAATATCAGCACTCAGGAGGCAGAAGCAGGTGGATCTCTATGAGTTCAAGGCCAGCCTGGTCTACAGTGTGAGTGCCAGGCTAGCCAGAGATATATACTCAGACCCCATCCCCCCCCAAAAAAAAAACAAAAAGAAAAAGAAAAAACAAACAAACAAACCAATAAAACAAAACACAACAACAAACAACCCACGAGGTGGATGGTTCCTGAGGAGTGGACACCCAGGGTTGACCTCTGTCCTCCACATGCACGCACATAGACACTACTCACATAATTAATTAATTAATTTGCAATTGGCCTTATATTTAAGGAACTTTACATTTTTTTTTTAAAGATCATTTTTTTTTAAAGATTTATTTATTATGTATACAGTGTTCTGTCTGCAGGTATATCTGCAGGCCAGAAGAGGGCACCAGATTTCATTATGGATGGTTGTGAGCCACCATGTGGTTGCTGGGAATTGAACTCATGACCTCTGGAAGAGCAGCCAGTGCTCTTAACCGCTGAGCCATCTCTCCAGCCCCAAACTTTACATTTTTTTTTATAAATACTTTATTTTTTTTTCTTCAAGTTACATCTCAGTCACAAACCCCTCCCTATCCTGCCCTTCCACCCTCTTCCCCCCAGAAGTTTCCCCTTTCAGTCCAACAGATGGTTCCTTCTCTTATAACAGTAAGTATTATACAAAACAACAGATATAAATATGCCACATTTATGAGAGTTAAGTGGCCCAGTATACCTTCCCAATGTCCAGTTTATACGTATTTGGCCCCTGAGTTTAACATTCTACTATCTATAGTTAAATTTTGAGTTGTTTAGGAATCAAGAGGGTGTTATAGATCTAAGAAGATACTCTTAAAAGTGTGTTGCAAGTTAATATGAATGTTGAGTCAGATATAGACCTTTAAACTCATGGAACTTTACATTTTAACGGACAAGGGGGATACTTTACAAAATATTCTCATACTGGGTAGAATGCGGGATAAAGCTTTCAAGAGACATGCCAGTTCAGCTTGAGAACTCTCCTAGCTTTTGAAAGTAGGAGAGAAAAGTGAGGACTGTGGTTAAAATGTTAGCCCCTGTGGTGATACTGAAACCGTGTTACAGCTGGAGAGATGGCCCAGGGGTTAAGAGCACTGGCTGCTCTTCCAGAGGACCCGGGTTACAGCCACATCACCTACATGGTAGCTCACAACTGTCTGTAACTCCAGTTCCAGGGGAACAGAAACCCTCTTCTGGCTTCCATGCTTGCTGCATGCACATGGTGCACAGGTGTATTACGCACAGGCAAAACACACACATGTCCATGTGCGCACACACACATACAATATCTTGGCAGTTCTCTCTACAAAATAAAGAAGTATACAGTGTGTGGTGGCGCACACCTTTAATCCCAGCACTCGGGAGGCCGAGGCAGGCGGATGTCTGTGAGTTTGAAGCCATCCTGGTCTCCAAAGTGAGTCCCAGACAGCCAGGGCTGTTACTTAGAGAAACCCTGTCTCAAAAACACCAAAAATAGGGGGCTGGAGAGATGGCTCAGCGGTTAAGAGCACTGGCTGCTCTTCCAGAGGTCATGAGTTCAATTCCCAGCAACCACATGGTGGCTCACAACCATCTATAATGAGATCTGGTGCCCTTTTCTGGCCTGCAGATATACCTGCAGACAGAACACTGTATACATAATAAATAAATCTTTAAAAAAAAAAAACACCAAAAATAACTAAGTAAATAAATAAATTAATAAAAAATAAAAAATTAAAGATGTGCAAACACCTGTCTCTGAGCAAAGTGTGTCGACCTCCTGGGCTGTCTTTGAACTTTTGTGGAAATTAAGAAAATAGTTTTAAAGGTTTTTTTTTTTATGGGTTTGGAGATATGGTTTAACCCTTAAGAGCACCTAGTGCACTCACAAAGGACTTGGGTTGGGTTCATAGCACCTACAAGGTAGCTCATACCTATTGTAAATCCAGTTCTGACAAATCTAATGTCCTCTTCTCTCCTCTGTGGGTGCTGTACACATGTCCTCATACATACATTGCAAAAAAAAAAAAAACAAAAAAACGGGCGGTGGTGGCGCACGCCTTTAATCCCAGCACTCGGGAGGCAGAGGCAGGCGGATCTCTGTGAGTTCGGGGCCAACCTGGTCTACAAATCGAGTCCAGGACAGCCAGAGCTACACAGAGAAACCCTGTCTCGAAAAAACAAAAAACAAAAACAAAACAAAACAAAAAAAAATACAAAAACACCTTACAACTGGCAACAGGGTGGACATTGGTAATTGGAAGTTGATATAGTGATCCCAGTATGTGCTAATTGAATACTCCTTTAAAAAAAATGTCTTAGCCTGGCGGTGGTGGCGCACGCCTTTAGTCCCAGCACTCGGGAGGCAGAGGCAGGCGGATCTCTGTGAGTTCGAGGCCAGCCTGGTCTACAAAGCGAGTCCAGGACAGCCAGGGCTGTTACACAGAGAAACCCTGTCTCGAAAAACCAAAAAAAAAAAAAAAAATGTCTTGGGCTACAGAGTTGCCTTGCTGGTTAAGAACATTGACTGCCAGACAGTGTACACATTTAATTCCAGCACTCAGAAGGCCAAGGCATGCTGATCCCTGAGTTAGAGGCCAGTCTGGTATATAGAGTAAGCTCCAGGATGGCCAGGCTACACAGAGAAACTCTGTTTTAAAACAAAACAAAACACACGCACACACACACACAAAAGAACACTGAACACTGGCCACTCTTGGAGAGGACTGAGGTTCAAGTCCCAGACCCACTTATCAGCTCACTCACTATAATTATAGTTCCAAGGAATCCAATGTCCATTTTTGAGCTACTCGGGAACCATCCATGCAAGTGGTACATGCACATATACGCAGGTAAAACACTCATATACATGATAAATAAATTATAAAGATGTTTTTTTTTTTTTTTTTTTTTGGTTTTTCAAGACAGGGTTTCTCTGAATATCTCTGGCTGTCCTGGACTTGCTTTGTAGACCAGGCTGGCCTCGAACTCACAAAGATCCGCCTGCCTCTGCCTCCCAAGTGCTGGGATTAAAGGCGTGCGCCACCACCGCCCGGCAAACAAGAACTTCTTTTTAAATCTTTCATTTTTTTTTAAACATTTATTTATTTATTTATTATGTATACAGTATTTGCTCTACACTTATGCCTGGGCACCAGATCTCAAGGTAGATGGCTGTGAGCCACCATGTGGTTGCTGGGAATTGAACTCAGGACCTTTGGAAGAACAGCCAGTGCTCTTAACCTCTGAGCCATCTCTCCAGCCCTATAAAGATGTTTTTAATGTCATTACTTTTTGCATTAGTAGCCATATGTAAACAAGAGGCAGTCTTCTCTAGACGAAGGATTTTACATGGTTAGCTTACTGCTCATTAGGTGGGTTCTGATTTTACAGGTGAGGGAATTAAGGCTTAGAATTTGGAATTTTCCTGAGACTATACAGGATTTGAACCAAAACTAAGTGCTTACTGTCATTTTATTTTGATTTTTGTAAAAGGATTTCATGTGTTCCCCACACTGGTCCTCCTGCCTCAGCCTTCCAGTTGCTTGGATTGCAAGTGTGTATGTCACACACCCGGCTTTAGTGGCCTGCTTGAAGATGCATGCCCTTGGCTCTCCCTGTAGAAGAGACACCTGATTGAGCCTATCTATTCTTCTTTCTGGGCTTTAATCTTTTTTCTTTTTCAAAACATTTATTTAATGTATATGGTGTTTTTGCCTGCATATATGTCTATGTACCACATGCCTGGTGCCCATGGAGGCCAGAAGAAGGTATTAAACCCCTTGGAACTGCAGTGAGACAGATGTTTGAACTACCATGTGGATACTGGGAGTCAAAACTGGGTCCTTTCTTTCACATTATCTCTATTCAGTCCTTTGACAAGGCACAAAAACTACCTTTAAAACACTTCCTAGATAGGTGGTGGTTTTGTTTTGGTTTGGTTTTTCGAGACAGGGTTTCTCTGTGTAGCCCTGGCTGTCCTGGACTCGCTTTGTAGACCAGGCTGGCCTTGAACTCACAAAGATCCACCTGCCTCTGCCTCCCAAGTGCTGGGATTAAAGGCAGGTGATGGTTTTGTATGCCTTTAATCTCAGCACTGGAGAGTCAGAGGCAGGTGTGGATCTGATTTTGATGCAAGCCTGGTCTACACATTTGAGTTCCAGGATGGCAAGGGCTACACAGATAAACCTTATCTTGAAACAAAAAAGAAAAGAAAAGAAAACATGTCCTATTCTGCTCATTTCCTATTGTCTGTCGATATCCAAGCAACCCCATCTCACACAAATGCCTACAATACCAATCTTGTTTGACTCTTGGCCCTTTATTTTCTATTTGCCACAGACAGACACAACAGACTTTTCAAAACAGAAACCAGCCAGCCCCTCTGCCTTGCCCCCATCTCAGTCCTCTGGTCGCCCTCCCCCTCAGTCTCCTTGCTACTCCATATGTACCATCTCCCCCCTCAGTCTCCTTGCT
>CAJQZJ010031795.1:2579067-2601952 GCA_907164525.1 Lophiomys imhausi | reverse complement strand
CCTCAGTCTCCTTGCTACTCCATATGTACCATCTCCCTCCTCAGTCTCCTTGCTACTCCATATGTACCATCTCCCCCTCAGTCTCCTTGCTACTCCATATGTACCATCCCTCTGGTCTTTGGCACTTCCTGTCTCTTCTGCCCACCATGTGGAGTACACCTTGTCTCAGTTACAGCTTCCATTGCTGTAATGAAACACCATGACCAAAGCAACGTGGGGGGGGTTGGGGGGAAGGGTTTATTCTGCTTGTAGTTTCAGACTGGTTTCTTATGGAACCCAGGATCACCAGCCAAGGGATGGCCCCACCCACAATGGACTGGGCTCTCCCACATCAATCACTAATTAGGAAAATGCCCTACAAACCTGACTGCTGCCTCATCTTATGGAGGCTTGCTCCTTTCTCTCTTTCTCTCTCTTTTTCATTCTTTTGAGACAGGGTTTCTCAGTGGAACAACCCTGGCTGTCCTGGAACTCACTCTGTAGACCAGACTGATCTCGAAGTCACAGAGGTCTGCCTGCCTTTGCCTCCCAAGTGCTGGGATTAAAGGCGTGCACCACTATCACCTGGCTGGAGGCATTTTTAAATTGGAGCTCCCTTATTCCTTATAATATCCCCATGATCACACATTAATATTGACATTACAATATAAAACATTTACAAACTTAAAAAGTCCCAGTGTCCAGTGTCTGGGATCCACACTTGTGATCTTCTGGACTCCTCCAAGGGTCCTGGGTCATTTCTCTGGCTCCACCATCTACAGCACACACAGCTTGTCTTCTACACTTTGGCTGGCTTTACTCTAATGTTGCTGCTGTTCTTGGTGGTCATCCATGGTACTGGCATCTTGCCAATAACCTCTCCTGGGCTCTTTTCTGGGACTCCAGCCCTGCCACAGTTACAAGCCTTAGCTGCTCTCTGAGACCCCTTCATGCCTTCAAAACCAGTACCACCTGGGTGACTCTTACACTACCAAGTTTGACTGCCAGTAGGAGGTACAACCTCCTGCTGCTTCTGAAACACAGCTTCTGTGTGATGACTCCAAGGAAACACTTCCCAAAAGTCTTCTCCTCGCCAGGCGGTGGTGGCGCACGCCTTTATTCCCAGCACTTGGGAGGCAGAGGCAGGCGGATCTTTGTGAGTTCGAGGCCAGCCTGGTCTACAAAGCGAGTCCAGGACAGCCAGAGATATTCAGAGAAACCCTGTCTCGAAAAACCAAAAACCAAAAAAAAAAAAAGTCTTCTCCTCAATAATTAATGCTGGTCTCTTCTTGATCACCACTAATTTCTTAGCTCTGGCTAACCAGCATCAATCCAAAGGTTTCACTTCAGTGGCTCTAGTCTCTTGTTAATTGTGTCTGACTCTTTACTCCAGCTGACCAGAATGGCAGACTTAATTCAGAATAGTAAAGCACCCTGATAATCTTTAAATTTCCCTCTGAAACTTCACAAGCTAGACATCTATCTTCTGCATTGCCCTCGACTTTATCTTTCAAGCTCCTACAGAACAGCTCACTGAGCTATCAACACTCGCTGGCTTTTTTTTTTTTTAATCCCAAAGTTCCAGTGTCTTTCCACAATCCTCCCAAAACACGATCACTACCCTACTACTGGTACCAACTTTTGTTTGTTTTTTTTTTTTTTTTTTTTTGGTTTTTTGAGACAGGGTTTCTCTGTAGCCCTGGCTGTCCTGGACTCGCTTTGTAGACCAGGCTGCCCTCGAACTCACAGAGATCCACCTGCCTCTGCCTCCCGAGTGCTGGGAATAAAGGCGTGCGCCACCACCGCCCGGCTCTGGTACCAACTTTTAAGGGTTTCTAATGCTGTGATGAAACACCATGACTAAAGCAACTTGGAGAGGAAAGGGTTTATTCCACTTATGCTTCCTTATGATAGCTCACTATCAAAAGCAGTGAGGGGAGGAACTAACACAGGACAGAAACTTGGAGTCAGGAGTTGATTCAGCAGAGACCATGTGGGATACGGTTTACTGGCTTGCTCAGCTTGCTTTTTTATAGAACCCAGGACCACCAGCCCAGAGGTAGCCCAAACCATAATGGGCTGTACCACCCATCAATCACTAATTAAGAAAATGCCCTAGGTACTGGAGATATGGCTCAGCAGCATTGGCTGCTCTTCCAGAGGACCCAGGGTAAATTCCCAGCACCCACATAACACTTTACAACCATCTGTAACTCTGGTTCTAGGGGATTCAATGCCCTTTTCTAGATTATGAGAGTCCCAGGCACAGACAAATGTGTAGGCAGAAAACATCCACACATATAACATAAAAGGAAATCTTTTTTAAAAAGCTAGGTGAAGCCGGGCGGTGGTGGCGCACGCCTTTAATCCCAGCACTTGGGAGGCAGAGGCAGGTGGATCTTTGTGAGTTCGAGGCCAGCCTGGTCTACAAAGCGAGTCCAGGACAGCCAGAGATATTCAGAGAAACCCTGTCTCGAAAAACCAAAAAAAAAAAAAAAAAAAAAAAAAAGCTAGGTGAGGTGCCTTTAATTCCTGCACTCCAGAGGCAGAGGCAGGTGAATCTCTGTGAATTCCAGGACAGTGGAGACTACATGGAAGAGACTCTGTCTCAAAAAGTTTTTTTTTTTAAATTCCCTATAAGCTTGGCTGCAGCCCAATCTTATACAGGCATTTTATTAATTGAAACTCCCTTCTCAAAAGACTCTAGCTTATGTCAGGCTGACATAAAAGTAGTAGCCAGCACACACCCTGGATCGTATAGTTTTCTGATTTCAGTTTGGTTTTATTCTGGCCAAGGTGTAAAACTAGAGTTGCCCTCTTGAGCAGACTCTGACCTTTAGTTCCCTTGCTTTACTTTTCTGCATCACACTTCTCAGTGTTGCAAGGAACACGCTGATCCAGGTAGGTACTCACATATTCCCCTCACCGTGAATATTGACATGCCTGTTTTCTCACTGGACTCCAATCTCAGCAGTGCTTTGCCAAAAAAATTAAATATAGATGTTGTGAAAGAAACAACTTAAAAATGTATTGTGAATGCTGGGCGACCGGTCGTGGTGCACACCTTTAATTACACCACTTGGGAGGCAGAGACAGGTAGATCTCTTGAGTTCAAGGACAGCCAGGCTACAAAGAGGTGGTGGGGAGTTGGATGGTGAATCTAGACCTGAAAATCTCTGGGGGAACAGTTAAACATGAAGTAGTGACTCTTTAAATGAAGCAGTTCCAGAGAGAGAGTGGGTAATGAAAATGTCTGTACCTGGACACAGCCACATATTGTTCTGCCTGGCTCTTGAGACCCCAAAGACCACCCAGAAGCCAACATCAATGTTAAAGTATGAGGGTTTTTTATTCAAGCTCGAGCTTTGATTCCCAATGCTCACCGAGGCAGCTGTTCAAGTTGAGAGTAATGCAGCTGTTCTAGTTGAGAACCCCGAACTCCAAAAATATAGGGTTTTTATAGGGGCTTAAACAAAGGGGTTTCTGGGATAAAATTGGATGACATTTGGACAGACAAACCTGTCTATCTCTAATTGACTCATTGTTGTTGCCATACCATTATTGGCCATCTTGACCAGCAGAAAGTTTGTTTAGACTTTTTGGGTGCTTTCTCAGAGTGAGCTGTCCAATTATGACTAGGGAATTCCTCTGGGATGCAAGGTTGGGTATATTTTGTTTTTCCTGGAACTAGAGGTCAGCTCTGAGTCGAACTTAACACAAAATGGAATCTTTTTTCAAGATGGATTCAGTCACGCTCCACACTATCAAAGTCAGAAAGCAAAAGAAAATAGGCAAAGAAGACTGGCAAAGTCCTAGAAACTTGTTAGGAGTAGCACTCATGGCCCTAGAGGTGAGGAGTGAGATTTGGGGAGACAGGGGTCGACATTTTTTTGCAACTGGCAGGCCAATAGAATGACTTGTATGCAGTAATATTGGGAACATGGAAGGTAGTGGCAACTTTGACTGGAAGTAATGCGATAGGAACAAAAATGTGAGGACATGATTGACAGTGAAGCCAGACAGCCCTTTAAAAGCTGTGATGAAAGAGAACTGTGGGCTGAAAACTGGAGAGAGATGTGGTATATAGTATCTGTGTAAGCTGCAGGAATTACAGTATTTATGTCATGAGAAACAAGCTGACAAAAATGGGGCATTCTGTGGGGGAAGGTGGGTGCACAGACAGAGTACATGAGTGCTGTGTATCCAGAGAGATGGTGGATTGTCATGTCATCCACAGCCTCCCCAAAGCATTGAGTTAGGGGAAATACAGTAGAGCAATGTATAGAACCCTTGCTTCTGGTTTTGTTTTTGTGTTTTGAGATATTCTCTTGCTATGTAGCCCAGGCTAGTCCTGGGCAATTGTGGGGAAATTCTGCTGGTAAGATTGAAGTCTGGCATTACCAGAAAGCCCCTGACCATGGTGCTAAATGACAGACTCCCATTTTTCAGCTGGATCTCCTCTTCCTCTTGATCTGGGGAATTTCCAGATTCTCTAAGGAGTGTCATGTAGCCCTCAGGGAGGTTACAGCCCTAACCCTTTCTGGTGATTTCTGAAGGTATTTCCCCACAGTAATGAGATCTCAAGGTGCCTTTGCTTTCAGCCAATGACATTTGTCTATGCATCTAACCATAGTTGTAGTTCTTTTCCACCCACACTGTCCATGGGATAATTATATAGTGTATTTCCTTTCTTATGCTAGGACCATACCCAGTGACTCAAACATACACCTATAAAACCCCTCCCCACTGCCCAAAGGTTTATAATGTCCCTGATTCATGAAATAAACTCTATATCCACCATGACTGCCTGAGACTTGGCTGTTTATTTTGGGCTTGGTAATGAAGAACTCAGCATTGGATCCACTGACCTAGCTAGGCCTGCTTGGGGCACAGGCTCCTGCCTTGCCACTACTACCTATCCAGGCCTGCTATCACTGGCAGCTGGGACTTGTCTCTGAGCACCCAGAGCACTAGCTCATACTCCCACCACTGTCTTGGCTGCCTAGCCAGTCTCCCATCACTGTTGCTGATCACCCTAGTGGCCATCTCCAAAGCTCTCATTTTTCCTGCACCTATACCACTTGCCCACACCACTCGCCTGTAGTACTCATCTGTGGCAGTGGCCGGTTGGTGGATGTCCCCAAAACAGCCACCAGATTCACACAAACCAAGCCAAACTTCTGAAGCTGCTTGGCCCAGTCCAGGAGTTCCAAGCTCCTGGAAGCTGCCCCGCCTAGCAAAACCGGCAGCTGAGCTAAAAGAGCTGGTAACCTTTTGCCACATACATGGAGAAGTAAGACTATTCTAGCTCTCCTGCTTGCTTATTAAAAGAGTTGTAACACTTGGGTGGTGGAGAAAATCCTTTCTCCTGCTTTTCCCACCTCTCTGGACATCCTGATGGTATGGATCTTGCAGTCCATGTTCCATGATGCAGATTGCAAGCACTCAAATGTTTCTGCCAGACTGACCTAATCCAGGGCTTCTGGTGGAGGAGTACGCATTTCCAGCTTGATACAGGACAAGGCCAGAATTCCCCACTGGATGAAGAATGGCAGCATTCCCTGTAGGACACAATACACCAAGCAATCCTCTTGTATCAATCTCCCAACATACTTTGCCCTTTAGTTGTAATAGTCATTGTTACAATTCTACTTGAAAAACAGAGCTTTAGCTTACTGTTCTAAGGTGGGACAGTGCTAAGTTTGTTAACGGCTGGCTACCCACAGTCTTAGATGCCCTGTTCCTCACTTAGAGAAAGAGCCAGGTCCATCACATTAACCCCATTTGGTGAGGGTGTTTTCAAGTCAACTTATATGAGAAAATCAAAGTACTGAAATCTGATAATATTTCTAGGACTTAATAAATAAATATCCATAAGTTAAATAATATGTTCAAAAGTCATAAATGCATTTCTGTTTTTCATTCACAAAAAAATCAATTTAGATGTTTATAATAGTGAAAGATACCAGTTTTGTATCATAAAGTGTTCCAAGAAAGAAAGAAACATTTACTGACAAAGATGTAGTTTCTTTATATTTCAGATCAATATTTTAGAAACTGAAGCCAGATATAATGGTTCACACCTTTAATACCACGACCCAGGAGGTAGAGGACAGAGGATTTATGCAAATTTAAGATTAGTCTAGCTTAAATAGTTCTAGGCCAGCCAGAGCTACATACTGAGACCGTGCCTCAAAAAAACAAAAAAAACCCCAAAAAAACCAAAACAAAAAAAACAATTAAGCGTATGTGTGAGTGCTTAGATGTATGCATGGGCATCACATAAGAACCTTGTGCCCAGGGAGGCCAGAAAACACATAAGCATTTTAGAAACTAAGGTGTTCTCTGAATTGAAATTCAGAGAGTGGAAAGTTTGGTCTTTGATGAGAGGAACTCCAGTTGCTAACTACAAAGTACCGCTCTGCTTGTCAGTGTAGCACTTGTCACCACTAGTCCCTCATCTCCCCCAGGGATGTGGCACTTCTTAGATTATGCCACTCAGAGAGAATTGGAAAATGTTTCTGGTTCCTTTACATCTGCTCATTCTGTCATTGCAGCTTTTAGAACAAAGTAGCAACAAAAGACCGTTGGAAACATTGTACACCAGAGCTGACATGGGAGTGCACAGATAATCCCAGCACTGTGAGCTGAGGCAGGAAGAGGGAAGGAACATTCAAGGCCAACCTAAGCTACATGGTGAGACTGTGTCTCAAAGCAGCAAAGGGAGAGGTAGGGAAAGGAAAGAGGAAAAAGGAAGAGAGAAGGGAAGGAGGGAGAAAAAACATTCTAAGCCAGTGAGACTAGCTCACTGTTCTGTCTTGGTGCCACTCCTCCCCATCCCTCAGATAAATGTTTAAACCATTAAAATTTCAGCCCCCAACAGATAGGTGAGTTTATGGAACAGGGCTCAGTGCATACAGATCTGTGTGCAGCTCTTCCTTCATGGTGCAGAAACAAAACAACAACAAAAAAACCAAAAAGCAAAAAATATACATATATGTATTTTTTCATCAATTAAATTAATTTTTATAATTGTCTTAGAGGATTTCCATTTGTGAGCATTGAACATGAAGTACATACTTTTTATTGGATCATCTACAGTGTATTTCTTTTCTTTTTTCTTTTTCTTTTTCTTTTTTTTTTTTTTTGTTTTAGGTTTTTTGAGACAGGGTTTCTCTATGTAGCAGTACAGGCTGCCCTGGAACTCACTTTGTAGGCCAGGCTGGTGTTGAACTCACAGAGATCCGCCTGCCCCTGCCTCCCAGCTGCTGGGATTAAAGGCATGCGCCACCATGCCCAGCCTACAGTGTATTTCTACAGATGGACAGTGTGGCTTTCATGGAACCACTATGAGTATCAAGTATCAGATTATAGGCCAATTTCTGTTTCTAAATAGAATTTAAAAAGTTTTAATTTTAATAATCCGTTTTTCTTGGTTGTAGCCCCTGTCACTATGAATATCCTGCCTCGTGCCATTTTCTGGGGTCCTTTCAGAAGCTGCCTCTTCAAGCCTGTAACACAGGTAAGGAACAGTTGAAGGTCTTGCTGGCCTCCATCTGTTTGCTCAACTAGAAGTTGGAAAAACAGGGTTGTTAGAATTAAGCACATCTGTAAATCATGTAGCCTGGCAGGTAGTTATTACAGGAGCCTCAGCAACCATTTTGCTGTCTGAGCAGTACTCTGGGGTGTGACTTTGTTTCTAGCTTTTTCTGCCACAAACAGTCTTAGTAATACCTTCAGCATTTCCAGGATAATTGTGTAGAGTTAGAATCCCCAGGTCAGAAGGTCTGTGTAAGCTGGACACGGTGTGCATACCTATTATGATGCCAGTGTTCAGTAGGCTGAGACAGGAAGGCAGCTTCAGCTGTATAGTGAGATTCTATAAACAATTTATGTATTTTTGCATTTTAGTATTTAGGCCAAATTGTTCTTCAGAGAGTCTGTTCCAGTTGAGAGCCATGAGTAGAAAGTGCTATGGAGTAGGACTTCACCTCCCTAGCACTGTGTAGTGAGAACTTGGTGGTCTGGTAAGAATGTGTTGTCTTTATTACCCACAAGACCTTTTGTTTATCATGCTGAATGCTATTTTTTTTTTTTTTTTGGTTTTTCGAGACAGGGTTTCTCTGTTTAACAGCTCTGGCTGTCCTGAACTCGCTTTGTAGACCAGGCTGGCCTCGAACTCGCAAAGATCCGCCTGCCTCTGCCTCCCAAGTGCTGGGATTAAAGGCGTGCGCCACCACCACCCGGCTCTGAATGCTATTTTTAATGGCCCGTTATTGTCCCTGGGAATAAAATGAGGTGGTTGATGAGAACAACAGAAAGCCTACTACAAACATGGTCAATAATGGGAACAGTTATGGCTGTTACTAATTAGTAACTTCATGCTGTAACATGCAAGGAGAGCCTAAGCAGTTGTGGTTTGAATAGGTTTAGTACCCATCGGTTCATGTGCATGATTGTTTGGCCTACAGGGAGTGGCACTATTAGGAGGTGTGGCTTTGTTGGAGTAGGTGTGGCCTTGTTGGAGGAACTGTGTCACTGTGGGGGCGGGCTTTGAGGTCTCCTATGCTTAGGCTCTGCCCAGTGTGGAACAGTCTCTTCCTGGCTGCCTTTGGATCAAGATGTAGAACTCTTGGCTCCTCTAGCACCTTAACTCCTCTGGCACTCTAGCCTGCAAGTTGCTAGGCTTTCTGCCATGATGATACTGGACTAAACCTCTGAAACTGTAAGCCAACCCCAATTCATAGCAATGAAACTCTAGCTAAGACAGCAGTGGACCTGTAGTCTTCTTCATCTCCTGCAGAGGAGCAGCCTCTGCTCATGAAGTCACTATCCAAGGAACTGTCATTTCTACTGACCGACTACTTTCAAAGTTAAAGCTGGGCGTGGTGGCACATATCTTTAATCCCAGCACTCAGAAGGCAGAGGCAGGTGAATCTCTGTGAATTCGAGGCCAACCTCATCTACAAAACAAGTCCAAGACAGCAAAAAAAGAAGAAGAAAAAAGTTAAGATAGACTTTGAAGAGCTCCTCAGTGGTTAAGAGCACTGGCTGCTCTTCCAAAGGACCTGAGTTCAAATCCCTGCACCCACATGGCAGTTCACACCTATCTGTAATTGCTGGGCATAGTGGTGCACACCTTTAATCCTAGCACTGGGGAGGCAGAGGCAGGTGGATCTCTGTGAGTTCAAGTCTAGCCTGGTCTACAGAGTGAGTCCAGGATAGCCAGAGAAACCCTGTGTCAAAAAACCTAAAAAAAAAAAAAAAAAAAAAAGAGCATATGCTGCTCTTGCAGAGTACCTAGATTTTGTTCCCAGTGCCCACGTAGCTTACAGCTGATACAGTCTAAGGGTCTTGATCATGTTGATTTTCTTGGCCAGTTAAAGAATTAATGAAGAATTTCAAGCAAAACAAGTAGCAGTACAGAAATCTCAAGCACCATAGACAGAATCATCAGTTAAAAAAAGGAGTTCACCAGGGTTAAGGAGACACATGTATGCAGCAGACCCACTGAGAGAAAGACTGAGAGAAAGACTGACTGCAGAGCAGAGCCTCTTCTCAAGGGCTGGGCATTTTAAGTCTCTGTAGTTTTTTCTACTGTTAACTGCTTTTTTTTTTATAAGTGTGTGTGTGTGTGTGTGTGTGTGTGTGTGTGTTTGTGTGTGTGTGTGTATATATATATATTGTTTTTTTTTTTAGTTTTTTTGAGACAAGGTTTCTCTGTGTATCCTTGACTGTCCTGGACACACTTTGTAGACCAGGCATTAATGTATATTTTTTATTTATTATGTTCTGTCTGCAGGTATACCTGCAGGCCAGAAGAGGGCACCAGATTTCACTGTGGATGGTTTTGAGCCACCATGTGGTTGCTGGGAATTGAACTCAGGACCTCTGGAAGAGCAGTCAGTGCTCTTAACCTCTGAGCCATCTCCCCAGCCCCCTCTTAACTTCTTCTTAACAATCCTCAAACAAAGGGTTGATAATGGAGGAGCAGCAGTCAGGATGCCTCAGGAGGATTGATCTAAGGGGCCATGATAAGACAACCTGTGGCAAAGGTTTAGAACACAAGACACCCATTTGGTACACACATTTGGTAATGGTGTGTATCCTTGGAATTGTTATAAGTGTGAGGTAGTAGCATTTATAACATAGAAAGTGACACCTTAAGTAGTACTATAAATACTACTGAGGGTAGTTAGAAAATAGCTGGGGCAGTTTTGCCCTTAGGAAGAAAGCAGACAAGAAAGCCATCCAGACAGTTCTTGTCAGGCTTTGACATAGGTGTCAACAAGAGTGATGATTTCTCTGTCACCATCGTCTACCATGACAGTAAACTGTAAAAGAGGCCATTGGTCTGGTTTAAGAATTCAAGGAGCCGGGCGGTGGTGGCTCACGCCTTTAATTCCAGCACTTGGGAGGCAGAGGCAGGCGGATCTTTGTGAGTTCGAGGCCAGCCTGGTCTACAAAGTGAGTCCAGGACAGCCAGGGTTACACAGAGAAACCCTGTCTCAAAAAACCAAAAAAATCCAGGACAGCCAGAGATACACAGAGAAACCCTGTCTCGAAAAACCAAAAAAAGAAAAAAAATGTTTTGTTTGCTGGGCGGTGGTGGCGCACGCCTTTAATCCCAGCACTTGGGAGGCAGAGGTAGGCGGATCTTTGCAAGTTCGAGGCCAGCCTGGTCTACAAAGCGAGTCCAGGACAGCCAGAGCTGTTAAACAGAGAAACCCTGTCTCGAAAAACCAAAAACAAAAACAAAAAAAACCAAAAAAAAAAAAAGAATTCAAGGAACCTTTCATCAGCCATTCGGTTTCTTCTGCTGCGACCTCATGGGGAACATTAAGAGAAAAAGTTAATGAGGAAAGTTCCTCGACATCATAATTAGCATAAGTTTTGTTTAATAAGGTGAGGCATAATTGTGCAGCTGGGGACTGTATACGAGAACCTTGTTACCAGAATCTTGAGGAAGGCCTATGGGAGTGCCTTACCAGCAGGAGATACCTCTGCCCCTGTGCTAGCTGTAATGTACTGTGGATGTGGATAACATAGGACAAACCTGACTGAAACCTAGGTTCCATTTGTTGAAGTCTCAACCAGACAGACATCAGCATCTCTTTGACATTTTAAATATTTTTATAGGGTTTTCCAGCAATGTCGAAGGGACATAGTTTTGGTATTTTTTGTTTGTTTGTTTGTTTACTTGTTTGTTTTTCCTGTTGTCAAACTCACAGGTTTGGGGAATTATTCAAGATACCAAAACATGCTGGGTGTGGGTACAAGCCTTTAATGTCAGCACACAGGAGGCAAAGACAGGTGAATCCCTTAGTTTAAGATCAGCCTGGTCTACAGAGTGAGTTCCAGGACAGCCAGGGCTGTTACACAGAAAAACCCTGTCTTGAAAAACCAAAAGGAAAAAAAAAAAAAAGAAAGGCTCAATGTTAAAACAAAGTAGAACATTAAGAGAAAAAAAAATCTTGGAGGCCTGGTGTAACCTCTTTAGTCTAATAAAAGCAGGACAGTGATAACCAGAGGGCTTAGTAGGAACATAAAACTTTATGGGTGCCGCCATATTTGGTTTATGTCTGTGTGATTGATTTGATTAGTGTTATTGCACATTCTGCATCATTGAAATAATCCAATCCAAGCTGACTAAAGTATATAAAGGCAGGTTTATTTGATGTAGCTCTTTGGGGAAAGAGACAGAGGGGTGGGGGAAAGAGAGGAAGAGCATTCGTATGCAAAGAAAGAGAGGAGATTGAGAGCCCAAAACATCCAGTTTATATAGGGAAGAACTTCTGGGGGAGGCGAGTTCAGCATAGAGTGCTGGGTGTACCAGCATGCCCTGTAACAGGTAGGGACTGAGGCATGCTGGGAGAACCTGGAGGCTGAGTTGCTTGTTCCAGGTTCTGAGTCCCAACAATATGGTTACATTAACCAAGATGGCAGTGAAGTCACATGGAATTGACCTTCTTTGTAATATTAACAAAGATGGCAGCTGACCACATGGTTGCTTCTGTCTTGATGAGGCCATCAGGCAAGATGATGACAAGCCACACGGTCACTTTTTGCTCAAGGTTAGACCAGCTCCTTGATAAGGTGAGTCCCTCTCCCATCAGATACTAGCCCCTGTGGAATCCACACATCTCAAATTAAATGTGGACCTTCATGTCCTCCTCTTTAACAGACACTTGTTAGCCTGGATGGAGGAGGGAGCAGTACCATGGCCTCAGCTGGTAGGTCTCAATTAGCAAAATAAAGAGTCAGGGAAGGAATTCTAGCTCTGATCAGTTTGAGGTCTCTGATGGCTTCTTTTTTTCTTTTTTCTTTCTTTCTTGCTTTCTTTCTTTTGTTTGTTTTTCAAGACAGTATTTCTCTGTGTATCTCTGGCTGTCCTGGACTTACTTTGTAGACCAGGCTAGCCTTGAACTCACAGAGATACACCTGCCTCCACCTCCCGAGTGCTAGTGCTGGGATTAAAGGCATGCACCAACCAACACATCCGGTAGCTTCTTTTTTTCTAAAGAGAGGGAGAGAAGAAATTTAACTGTCATTCAGTTTATTAAAACAGTAGTGGAAGCCAGCGTGATGGCCCACACCTTTAATCCCAGCACTCAGGAGGCAGAGGTAGGTGGATCTCTGTGAGTTCAAGGACAGCGTGGTCTACAAAGTGAGTCCAGGACAGCAAGGTTTCACAGAGAAACCCTGTCTCAGAAAACCTAACCAAACAAAACAACCACCACCCCCCCAAAAAAAAAAACCAAAAACCGTAGTTGTCCTGTCTTAGTCTCAAGGTGGCAGAAGAAACAGGATAGGAGATTCAGATGCTATGAAAAATCCAAAGGTTTGTCTATCTCCACATAATAACTATTTCCCTAAAAATGTCCTTCCTCAGGCACCGGAAGGAATCAGTGACCAGAGCGAGGAAACATTGCCAAGGAGCCAGATTCTAGGTTAGTAGTATAGCTTTAGTGACTGTTCACAGATTTCTAGTGACCTAATGGTTTAACTGGTTTCCTAGGGTACATACTCTTCCTAGTAAGAGAGAAGAAAATCAAATTACCAGTCCTATTCCAGAACAGGGGAAGGGTTGCTTAGTGAACATACCTTATCCTTTCAGGGTTTAGTCTGATTTCTGATGAATCGATGCTCTTCAGAAGAAATCTGGGATGAGCCCCCAAAATGAAATCTCAAACACTGCAGACAGAATCAGCAGTTGGAAGGAGATCATGTTGGGGGTGGGGGGGTGGAAGACACATGCATGCAACAGACACAGAGAAAATGCTGCTGTGCAGAGCAGAGAGGAAGCCAAAAAAAAAGAAAAATCCAACCTCTTTTTGAAGGATGGGTTGTTTTAAGTCTCTGAAGAGTGTTTCTCCTCTAATTTAGGGTTGGTCAATTTGAGGAAGGATGGTTGGATGACCCAGAACTATTCTGTGTCTGTTAGCATTTGGCCAGCATGGATGGGAAGGTATCCTGAGATTCATGAGCCCAGGAACCACACAGCTCTGAGGGGAGAGAGTATCCCCAGTGAAAATGTTACCAGCTCTGAAGAAGGTATCCTGGGACTTGTGAGTCCAGGAACCACACAGCTTTTTAGGTGGGACAGTGTCCCAGTGGAAGGGCATTCTAAGGAATGGGAGGCCAGGAACCACCCAACTCTGAGAGGCTTCCTCAGCAGAGACATTGCAGCTCACAGGGGAGAGAGTTTCCCCAACCCCAGCTGAGCTGTGGAGCAGTGGGGCCTGAGCCCTGCTCTTTCTTCAGTTCTTCTTCTTTCATTAGAAGAAGCAAAGAGGGTCCTGGGTGAGGAGTGACGAGTCCAGTATGTGCTGCCCTTGCTCCCAGGAAAAGGCAGCAGGGAATTGAGCAAAGTACAGGGCTTAAATAGGATTTCTTGTGGGTAGAGCTTTCTAGGGCAGAGATTTTCAGAGTGAGGATTGGTGGAATTTCAAGTCCTGAGCTTGGAGAGCTCATGGATTGGTGTACTTTCCTGTGCTGGGATTGGTGGGTCTTTTGTTCAGACTTTTCACCTTAAATTAGCATAACCTGGGATGAGTCCTATTGAGGGCCTGGTGATGACTTTTGTGAAAGTTACAGAGGCTGGAAATGTTATGACAGAGAGGTTGGGGAGGGGAGGACTGGGCTGCTGGAACTCCTCAGGCAGGGGTCTGGCCACTTTCCCACCTTGAGGGTTTACAAAGTTTGCAAAGTTGCTAGGATTACAAAGGGAGTCAGTGGCAGGGAACTCTTTCCCTACAGAAGGAATAGCTGACAGAGACTGGAGAAGAGGTGCTGCTGCCTTTGTGGAGAGGATAGCTCCTGAGGCAGAGGGCTGAAGCCGGAAAGACATCACCATGGACAGCTCCCTTGTCAGCCGCAGGCTGAGGCAGGACAGCTCCCAAGTCTGGAGCACCAGGAACTGCCATTTTGACTGCTCCAGCTTCACAAGCTCTGGCGACACACTTTTGCGGCCTGCTGCCCGGGACTGTATTGACACTTCTCTGGGGTGGGTGGCGGACCACTTTGATCAGTCTCTGCTGCAGCCACTTTGATTGCAGCTGCTCCAGCAGCTGCATTGGGACTACCATGTCAAGCGCTGACTTTGAACTTGTTGAGCCAGTCAGCCCATCAGCTGGGGGCCTTTTTGTAGGGAGACAAAATACCAACAAGGCCTTTGTTTTAAGCTGCCAGATTTTTGTCTCAAGTCAGAGGGAGAGAAAGAAGCTGGTCATCTTGGAAATTTGTCACCTTTATTACCAACCTGTGGCCCATCTCCCTATCTGTCTACCTACCTAGGAGTCTAACTCCTACTTTCTCAAAACTTACCTGTAACTCCAGCACCAGGAGATCTGATATCTTCTGTACTTGGTTGTCACCTGCACTCACATGAACACAAACACACATATAATTACAAAAGAAAAAAGGAAAAAAAGTCAAAAGAAAAATCTACAAATGAGGCTGAGTATGGTGGCTGCTAATCCCAGCGCTTTGGAGACTGAACTAGGAAGACTGCCTTGAGTTTGAGGCCAGCCTGGAAGATTGCCTTAAAAAAATGTAGTGGGAAACATTGAACAGTGTGCCTTGTGGGTGTCAGCCGCAAACAAAGTGTCATCACTAAGCAGTTGAAAAGAAGCAAAGTGAAGGATAGATCTTTCTCTTGTTACAGGGAGCTCAGACACAGTTTATAGCCAATTTGAATAGCTTTATTCCAATTGGCTGGGACTACATTCAGATAGTTGGGACCCAAGTGTATCACTGAGTGTTTAGGGTAAGGGCTTTTTTTTTCTTTTTAGATTTTTCGAGACAGGGTTTCTCTGTGTATCCTTGACTGTCCTGGACTCACTTTGTAGACCAGGCTGGCCTTGAACTCACAGAGATCCGCCTGCCTCTGCCTCCCAAGTGCTGGGATTAAAGGCGTGCGCCACCACACCTGGCTGGGTAAGGGCTTTTTAAAGGCAAAACCCACATCCTGGTATCTCACTCAGCAACTGCAGGGGAGGTTCTAGACAAGTAAGTAGTTTAACAGAAGGTAAGGTAAGTGGTTAGCTGGAGGAGGCTCTGCACAAGCAGGCAGTTTAACAGAAACTGATATAAGTTAGCTGGGGCATCTTGACCTCAGGTTCCTAGACTAGAGCTGGATAATTTTCCATGGGATTCTCTACCAAGGAGATCAAATTCTAGTTCAACCTGAAATGGCCTCAGCAAGAATACAGATGGAGGATCCTCTGCACTGTCTTTACCTGTCACACTCTGACAAGTCTTTCTTGATCATACCTCTATCGTTTTTGGTTTTTAAGTTAGTAGTATTAGATTTCTGAGGCAACTCAAAGACATAGGAGACAGAAAGACAGGAGTCTGACCCTTCAGCGTATGGGACTGTGTTTATTGATGCACACATTGTGGGGCAGCCTCACTCCTGAGTGGGTGGTTGAGGAGATTGCCAGAGAATAAGATGGCTATGACTTTTTTTTTTTTAGGTTTTTCAAGACAGGGTATCTGTGTATCCTTGACTGTCCTGGACTCACTTTGTAGACCAGGCTGGCCTTGAACTCACAGAGCTCCACCTGCCTCTGCCTCCTGAGTGCTGGGATTAGAGGCATGTACCACCATGCCTGGCAATCAGGCCCAGCAATTACAGACAGCTGTGAACTGCTTTGTGGGTGCTGGGATTTGAACCCAGGTCCTTTGGAAGAGCAGTCAGTGCTCTTAACCTCTGAGCCATCTCTCCAGCCCCAGCTATGACCTTTTTTAGGGGTAGAAATGATTGGACCATGTCACTCATGTTTCTCTCCTGTAGTCCCTCCCTCCTAAAGCTGCCTGTTTAAGGCAAGACAGGTTGTCCCAGTAGATAACCTGTCAAGTAGCATGTTCATTAGGAATGATTAGACAAGAATTATGACATCCATATTTGCTAATTTAAAAAAAGAACCAGCGCCGGGCGGTGGTGGCGCACGCCTTTAATCCCAGCACTTGGGAGGCAGAGGCAGGCGGATCTTTGTGAGTTCGAGGCCAGCCTGGTCTACAAAGCGAGTCCAGGACAGCCAGAGATATTCAGAGAAACCCTGTCTCGAAAAAAAAAACCAAAAAAAAAAAAAAAAAAGTTGAAAAAAAAAAAAAAAAGAACCAGCAACCCAGTGAGATGGCTTCGTAGGTAAAGGCTCTTGCCACCAAATCAGATAACCTGTTTGATTCTCAGGATCCACATGGTGCTTGTACAACACATTCATGTGTGTACATATATGCACAGGTTAAATAAATACATTTAAAAAAAGAACCAGTGCTAAGAATGTAACTCGGTGGTACAGCTCTTGTCAAGCATGATCAAGACCCTAGGTTCAGTCCTTAGTACTGCAGAAAAACAACAACAAAAGAATTACCTGGTTGTGCTGACAACACACATAATCCCAGTGCTTGAAAGTTAGAGGGTGGTGCATCAGGCCAGTCTTAGTTACACACTGAGTTAGAGGCTGGACTGGGCTGCATGAGATCCTGTCTCAAAACAACCAAAACCAAACAACTAAAAGCAGCCACTGAAATGAGGTACTGTGGGCCACCTCCCACAGTCAAGTCAGTGGCACAGGTCTGCTCTTTGCTGTTGATGGCTCAGCTTTTGAGGGATTTTTTTGGTTTGCTTTTTTTTTTTCTTTCAGTCTACGTATTTAAGGAAATAGCATGGTATTTTTGGTTTGTTTTTTGAGATAGAGTCTTGCTGTGGAGCCCAGGCTGGCCTTGAACACTATACCCCTTCCTCCACCTTCCTGAGTGCTGGGATTATAGGAGTGTACCACTAGGGTGGCCAGCAGGGCGGAGTGCTGAGGGGCTTATCTTGAGATACATAGTGAAGTGATTGTTACAATCCAACAAATTACTGAAATTATCGTCTCATGTAACTTCTTTTCTCATTGTAACTGGTAAGGGTACTCAAAATCTACTCTCTTTTAGCAAGTTACTGACGTACAATATTGTTAACAAAAACCTTCATGTTGTTTGTACATTAGGCCTTCTGATTTATTGGCCCTCAGAGCTACATCTTCATGTCCTTTGGCTTTCATGTTCCCACTTTTACTCTAACCACCTTTAAAATCAGTTATTTTGCAGTGCTGGAGATCAAACCCTTACGAATGCTAAGCATAAGCTCTACCGTTGGGCTCTTCTAGCCCTGTTACCTGTTACTTTTCTACATTCTCTATATGATTAAGGTCGTGCAGCATTTTTTTGTGTCTGGCTGGTGTTGCTCAGCATAGTTTCCTTCAGATTTAATCTTTAAAACAACAACAACAGGGTCTCTCTATTTATCCCTGGCTGTGTTGGAACTCTCTTTGTAGATCTTGAATTCACTGAGATCCACCTGCTTCTATCCCCCCCAAGTACTGGGATTAAAGGTGTATATACAGCCATATTTCTGGATGTGAGATATATCTCACTGTGGTTTTGATTTATATTTCCTTGATCAAAGATATCATCTTGATTGACTTGTCAAGACTGCAACAAAGTACCACAAGCTGTGTAACTTGTAGAAGGTAGACATCTGGAGCTAGAGAGCTAGCTCAGTGATTAAGAGCACTAGCTGTTCTTCCAAAGGACCTGGGTTCAAATCCCAGCACCCACATGGCAGTTCACAGCTGTCTATAATGGCTGGGCGTGGTGGCACATGCCTTTAATCCCAGCACTTGGGAGGCAGAGGCAGGTGGATCTCTGTGAGTTCAAGGCCAACCTGGTCTACAAAGTGAGTCCAGGACAGTCAAGGGTACACAGAGAAACCCTGTCTTGAAAAAAACAAAAAAAAAAAAAAAAAAGAAGGTAGACATCTGAGGGCTGTGAGGGACTGTCCACTACAGGCCTCATGGCCAGCTTTCAGTGGCATCTCTGGCTTTTCTTGCTTATAGGTGAGTCACTGATCTCCACCTTTATCTTAAGTGGTATTCTCCCAGTGTGTATGTGGTTATGGTTATATCAGTTTATAAGGTTACCAGTCCTTTTAGATTCAGAGCCACCTTGACAACCCACTTCTACTTGATAACCTCTGTAAAGATCCTGTCTCCCAGCAGGCACTGGGGTTAAGATTTTAGTATAGGATGTTGGGGAGTCTCAATTCAACCCATAACAAATGTTACACATCTTTTCTTTTGTTTATTGGCCATTTGTTTGTCTTCTCTGACCAACTAGTAAATCTTTTGTTTGTTTGTTATGTTGTGAGAGGGTCTTACTGTAGCCTAGGCTAACCTTGAATTTATAATCATCCTCCTGCCTCACCTTTCTAAGTTCTACGACTTGTAGTTATTATGCATAGCTAGTTTAAATCTTTTTTTTTTATTGTATGTGTATATATGTTTCCCTGCATATAGGTATGTGCACCATGTGTGCTTCTGGTCTCCACAGAGGCCAGAAGAGGTCGTAAGATTCTCTGGAATTGGAGTTACAGGTAGTTATGAGCCACCATGTGCATGCTGGGAACTGAACCTGGGTATTCTTCAAGAGCAGCCAGTGCCCCTAGTCTCTGAGCCATGTCTCCAGCCCCTTTATGCATTTTTCAGTTGGATTGGTCATGTGGCTCTGGGAATTGAGCCCAAGGCCTCACACATGCAAGGTGAGCACCCTGCCACTGAAAGCTGTCACTAGCTCTGGCGGTTGTCTTTTGTTGTTGTTATTGAATTATCAGGAGCTTATAAGCTTGTGCATTTTAGGATGTCAGAGCTCAGCCTGACTTGTAAAGGCCAGAATTGTAAACCATCTCATATAACGTCCAAGAGCCCAGGGTGAGAACTGGTATCCATCCAGCATGTTGGCAGGCGCTGAACCCACCTTGATTAGTTTCTAAACCTCTTCAAGATTTTCTTTTCTCTCTCCCCCTCCCTCCTTCATTTATTTATGATTTGTTTTTTATTTTTATTTGGGTTTTGATTTTGTGAGACAGGGTCTAACTATGTAGCTCTGCTTAGCCTAGAACTCAATACATAGACTATGCTGGCCTTGAACTCACAGAGATCTATCTGCCTCTGCCTCCCAAAATGCTGAGATTGAAGATGGAAGCTACCACGCCCTGACCTTCCTTTACTTTGCTTACTGGTACCAGAGATGGGTCACAGGGCTTGCACATGCTAGGCAAGTTCTCTATCACTGAGCTGGATCACTAGGCCAGTTTTGGCTTTTTATTTTGAGATAGGGTCTCCCTAAGTTACCCAGGCTGACCTCAGGAGTAGCTGGGATCATAGGCCTGCACAATGAAGCCCAGCTTAGTTTAGAGTTTTTGTTTTCAGTGCATGACTGGTTCCATAGCCAGATGCCTATCCTCTACAAAGTGACATGAGTTGGAGAAAGGTCTTCGGAGCTGTACCTCGGTACCTCTCCAGCCCAGTTACCTTCACGGAGGACTTCTTTCTGCTCTCTTTGGGTACTGTGATTGCATGACTCATTTTTACCTCTGTCTCGCATGCTCAAAATCTCCTTGGTTTTTATTGTTACAGGTGCCAGAAAAGTCCATACTGCTCCTCTCCGATCCTTGTTCCTGCTGCGCCCTGTGCCCATCCTGTTGGCAACAGGTGGAGGGTATACAGGTTACTGCCAGTATGAGAAGTACAGGGAGCGGCAGCTCAAGAAGCTGGGCTTGGAGATTCCGCCTAGAGTTGCTAGTCACTGGGAGGTAGGACTGAGGTGGGAGTGCCCTGCTCTCGTCTCAAACAGATGTCATGTTCTAAATTGTCCTCTCATTGACATTGTTTGAACAAGTCATATTTGCTTTCTTGGGTCTCATGTCTCTGGTGGATTCTGGACTGATGTGGGAGTCACACCTTTGATATTCTGTCAAATTTATCTCCTGTTCAAAGATCTGCCCCTGGTCTCCCTGTGCACTCTGAGCAGAAAGTGCTTGCTGTTAAGACCATTGCTTGCATTGGTATTGCCACCAGCCATCGTGGCTGTTGTTCTGGGGCTGAAGAGAGTGACATGTTGGCTTTTGTGATATGGATTCATTCTCACCAGGAACCAGACAGTTGTTATCAAATTGCTTTACTATCATTAGTGTTCAGAGTGCTCCTCCCCAGTTTGTCACACAAGAATGGGGCAGCCACACTGTCCTGAACCGTGCATCTTGCATAATGAAGCACCTTTTGAGGACCTTCTGATTCAGTACATATTCAGTAACTATTGCAATTTGATGTAAAGATGTAATTTTAGGGCCAGGAACATGGCTTATCTGATGTGCAAGCATTAGGATCTGAGTTCAGGTCTCTAGCCTGCAACTGCAAAGCTAGATGCGGTCACGTGTACTTGTAACTTCCCCACTGTGGGAAGGATGAACTCAGGAGGATTGCTAGGGCTTGCTGCCTTTAACATAGGTCCAGGTTCAATGATAGACCCTGCGTCAAGGAACGGTGCAGGGTGGTAGAGCAGGACACTTGACATCCACCTCTAGCCTCCGTTCAATAGTAGCACATACATGTCCTGTGCTGTACTCATGTGTATTTACAAAAAGCCCCCACAAGATTGCCTTTTCTTCATCCATAATTTAACAAAAGAAAGACCTGATTCATCAAAGGACCACTGATTGGTCCTAGTAGCCTGGGCAGAAGAGGGTGAGGACTGAGGCTTTTTGGGATATGGATTTTCTCAGGACTTCCTCCATCTTGTTCATCTATCTCAGTCGAATCCAGCATAAGACAATAGCAGGGCATCAGCCTGCTGATGGCAAGTCACCACATACCAGCTGTTTGAACTTGGAAGTGTCGATTTCTTTCTGGTCCTCTGTATCTTTAATTGTAAAGTGGCAAGTTGGGTGGGAGAACAAATGATGTTTGTCCACATTCCAAGCCGATACTTGCCGCCATTGGTATGTGACCTGCTCCCTTCCGGGATAGTTTCTGTGGTATTTCGGTTTTGAACATTTTCCTCCAATTAGATTCAATGTTAAGGATATCTCCCTGTCCCCTCCCTCCTAATCCTTTTTCCTTCTCTCCCTCCCTCTTCCCTTTCCTCCCTCTCCTCCCTCTGTCCCCTGATCTCTCTGCGGCACTGCGGATTGACTCCAGGGTGCCATGCGTGCTGCATGTGCTTACCACTGAGCTATAGTCTGGTCCTTTTTCATTCCAGTTTAAGTCAGAGTCTCACCAAGTTACCTAGGCTGGCCTCAAACTTGTTATTCTCCTACCTCATTCTCTACACTAGCTGGTATTAAAAGGTGTGCATCATGATTTTTACATGATTGCTGTGAAGGCATGGTGTTGGGTACCTTGCAGGGTCCCATGCCTAGACTGGCAAGACACTGATGTGGAATGGTCTGTGCAGTATGAGGTCTCAAATGCCTGTAGGTAAAGAACTGTGGGAGTTAAGTAGCCATCCCTTACTTCAGTAACATGATTACAGGACTCTGGGTTATCAAGTAAGATGCCAGCATTTCATTTTATAGAAAGAAGTGTGAGCTGGCTAACACTAGAGGAGTTCGTGAGTGGCAGCAGGCAAGGAGAGTGTGGAGTTGGCAGCACTCCTTATCTTCAGTCTCCACCCAAACTGTCATTGCAGATGAAAGAGACTTTCCCAGTGTGACCACTAGTTATTGTGGGACTTTAAACATGATGAGTTCAGCGGAGCGTGGTGGCACACGCCTGTAATCCCAGCACTCGGGAGGCAGAGGCAGGTGGATCTCTGTGAGTTCAAGGTCATCCTGGTCTATAGAGTGAGTCCAGGACAGCCAGGGCTACACAGAGAAACCCTGTCTCAAAAAACAAACAAACAAGCCGGGCGTGGTGGCTCACGCCTTTAATCCCAGCACTTGGGAGGCAGAGGCAGGCGGATCTCTGTGAGTTCGAGGCCAGCCTGGTCTACAAAGCAAGTCCAGGACAGCCAGGGCTGTTACACAGAGAAACCCTGTCTCGAAAAACCAAAAAAAAACAAAAAACAAAAAACAAACAAAAAAAGATGAGTTCAGCCGGGTGTGGTGGCACATGCCTTTAATCCCAGCACTCGGGAGGCAGAGGCAGAGGTGGATCTCTGTGAGTTCAAGGCCAGCCTGGTCTATAGAGTGAGGCCAAGGCTCTGTTATACAGAGAAACCCTGTTTTGGGAAAAAAATAAAATAAAATTCAAGGAGCTAGGGAGGTGACTCCATTGATAATGGTGTTCATTATACAAGGATGAAGACCTGAGCACCCACATAAAAAGCCATGCATGACAGCATGTCCCTGTAACCTCAGCATTTGGTGACAGAGATAGGTAGGTCCCAAGAGCTCACTGACCAGCCTGCCTAACTACAACATGGAATTTCTCAAGGCATTAAGGGTGGAGAGTAATGGAAGACACCCAGGGTCCTGCTCTAGCTTCTGTGTGCGCTCACAAAAGCACACACACCCTCATCCTCTTATATACATAACACACACACACACACACACACACACACACACACACACACACACACA
>CAJQZJ010031795.1:2548703-2578619 GCA_907164525.1 Lophiomys imhausi | reverse complement strand
GTGTGTGTGTGTGTGTGTGTGTGTGTGTGTGTGTGTGTGTGTGTGTGAGAGAGAGAGAGAGAGAGAGAGAGCACTTCCCACAGCACATGTATGGAGATTTAGGACAGGGGTGGGTATCATTCCCCACCTATCACCTTATTTGAGGCAGGTCCCTCCTATTGTTTGCCTCTGTGATGTGTATTTCATGCTATCTGGTCTATAGGCTTCTAGAGGATTCTCCTCTTTTTTATTCTCATTCCACTATAAGTGTGCAAGGATTGCAGACAGTCAATACCATGAACAGCTTTTGTCTGGGTTCTGTGCTCCAAAGTCAAGTTGTCAAGCTTGCTTGGCAAGCACTTTTACCCACTAGGCTGTGTCCCTGACCCATCTAATTTTTATTATTTTTATGTGCCAATGTTTTGCCTGTATGAATGCATACGTGCACACACGTGCATGCAGTGCCCTGGAGGCCAGATGAGGGTGTCAGATCTCCTGTGACTGGAGTTACAGACAGTTGTGAGCTGCCTGCCATATAGATGTTGGAAATTGAACGTGGGTCTTCTGGAAGAGCAGCCGGTGCTCTTAACTGGAGCAATTGCTCCAGCCTCTAAATAATTTTTTTATCATATTTTATTTATTTTTGTGTGCAAGCCTGTATATATTTTCATGGGTGGAGGCCAAAAGACAACTTGCAGGAGTCAGTTCTTTCTCATCATGTGGATTCCAGGGATAGAATTCAGGGCTTTAGGTTGGCAGCAGGTGCCTTTACCTAATGATTTACCAATCAGGTGGCTCCTAGATCTCCTTTTTAAAGTGGCAAATAAACATTTCTGGTGGTGATTTTGCTGAGACAGACCCCTAACAACTCTACAGCCCAGAGACTTAGGTGATGGTTGCTTTTATATTGAATTCCTAAGTCACCAGCACAACTGAGGTGTTAGGATGGTATTGTTTTTACCAAAACTATCACTTTTTGGATTTCCAGAAGATGGACATGAGAGAGTGGTCAGTAGCCTTCCCCACATAAAAATCATTTCTATTAGCTAACCTATTAGTGTGCCAGCGGCCAGGCTTTGTTCTTTTCACAATCCTAAAACTTTCTCTCCAGAAAAACATTGTCTCATCTTTCATATCAGACATGTTTGTTTGCTTGTGACAGGATCTGACTCTCAAGTCCTGGCTTATCGCCAAGTGCCACTGTGTTTGACTCTTGTGTCAGACAGCTGACAACTGTGGTTGTAATACCTGTTGTGGTTTGAATAAGAACGGCCTCAGGGAGTCATCAGGAGTGACACTACCTGAGAAGGATTAAGAGGTCTGGCCTTGTTGGAGGAAGTGTGTCATTGGGGATGGGTTTTGAGGTTTCTAAAGCCCAAACCAGGCCCAGTGTCTCTTTCTTCCTGCTGCCTGTGGATCTGGATGTAGAAGTCTCAGCTAATTCCCCAGCACCATGTTTGCCTGCATGCCACCATGCTCCTGCCATGATGACAATAGACTAAACTTCTAAACTGTAAGCCAGCTCCAGTTATGTGCTTTTCTTTTCACTTTGTAGACCAGACTGTCCTGAAACTCACAGAGATCCACCTACCTCTGCCTCCCAAGTGCTGCGATTAAAGGTGTGAGTCACCACGCCTGGCTAAATTTTTTTTCTGCGTTTCTAAGGCAGCTGGTGTGCTTTCTAATGCCTGCCTTTAGCTTCTCTCCAGTGTGAGTCCTGCTTTACCCTCATAAGCAAGGCTGATCCCAAGAGCTGAATCCTAGCTGGTGGCTGGTGTGAGGCTCTGCCTGACTCCAGGAAACTTCAGCATTAATTCTGTTTGGAGGGATCTGTCCACTCCAGCTCTTCATTACTCACTCTTCTCTGTCGTTTTGTATTCTGATAAGGGGAAATCCCCAGGATTGCTGAGTGTGGATTCCTCAGATCCAGAGTAGCTTTATTCTCACTGAAGGTGATGTTGGCACCAAGTTTTGTCAACAAGTCTCTGCCAATCAGAGGGTGCAGACAATCTGGTGTAACATAAATATTGAGTCCCAGTACCTTGTCCAAGGTCTACTTCTTGGGTGGTGATCCAAGCACAGGTTCTGGTTCCTGTGGCCCCTTAGATGTTGGTTCTTTTCTTAGTTAGAGGGCTCATTGGTAAGGATGAGTCCTGTCATTCTGATCTTGTCCTCCTGTGCTGTGGATATTCATTCTTCTAGTGTCCTTTCTCTTTACAGTGTGCACATTAGTCCTTCTCTAACCTGGCCTGAAGCTGATTTGGTCACCTGAGGTGCTTTTGGTTTCTACTGGGATCTCTATTGTTAAAAGTTTTCTGGGCTATGTCTAACAACTGTAACCTATTTATTCCCTCAAACCCTTCTAACTTTAACTTCCTGTGAATATCTGGGCCAACTGTGTGGCGAAAGGAATAATAGCCTGCTGGTCATCTGGGGTAAACTCCCGATAAGCCACCAGTGATGCTCCAAGGACCTATTAGGGGATTCCTGATTTCCCTGAATTATCTCAGATGCCACTGAGAGATTAGTTCACTTTCTAGCTGCTGCTCTCATTCCAGTCAGAAGGGCCTGGTGCTAGGTGCCTGGTGCCCCTTACCTTGGTCAATGTTGGGATGCCGGTTTGGTATTTGGTAAGGTGGGGGCAGTATTTGATCACCTCTTCTTTCTGTATCCATCGTGGTTGTCCCGGGACTGTTGAGGTTCAGGGATTGCACATTGACCACTCAACACCAGGCTCAGATTGATGGATGTTTATTGAATGCTTAACCACGACTGACCAACTGGTCAGGGACCCAGTCTGCATTTGGGAACCAAGACTAACCCTGAGCTGTTCTCATAGTGAGTTTTTAAAGGAAAAATCATAACCAAGAAGGAAGAATAAATTATTTCCAAGTGCATTGTGTCTAACCAAGTAAGAAGAATCATTTCTATTCCAGGTACATTGTGCTTAGGTAGCTAGACAAAGCATTTTAAGCTGATTGGCTGAGAATTAGGGTATGGGAAACTTGAGGGCTTTCCAATTCCCCACCATTCTGGGAGAAAGGAACATAGCAGGTACTGTGGTTTTGTTTAAGTAGAACATATCATTAATTCAAGCAGAACACTTAACAAGTATTGAATTTTAAGTAAAACGCCATTCTTAGGCAGGCAGAGCCTGAGATCTTGAACTCAGTTTCACCCCATGATCAAAATGGAGACTAAAGGCAAGATGGCTACAGGTATGCTAAAAAACTAAAGTAGGCCTCAACAGGGACCCATAAAAGCCTTCTTGGCTTCAGTCATGATTTGATTCCTCTCCTCAGCAGTGAAAAGGGCACCAAAAGCTGCTTGCAATCAGCCCAGGTGGGTTGGTGGGTAAGGAAAATGGTTTCCAACAGGCTGACATGGCCTGAGGTTTCTCAGAGAAAGGATGGTTGTGGGTTTTCTAGTTATATAGATCACTGGTTGAAAAAGGAACATGAACTAGAAGAGGGTGTCAGAGGCCCTGGAACAGAAGTTAAAGATGGCTGTGGGTGTTAGGAACAAAACCCAGATTACCCATCTATATGAGAAGTACCCTTAACCACACACATGTCAAATGGTTGAAATGCTTCAAGGGCACCAGCTGTCCAGGGCAGGGCTCAAACTGTGCTGCGCTTTTACCCAAGTGGTCAGAAGACGGTGTGAGCAGAAAAAGGTCCACTAGATGGCACCTGAGGGTGCATGGTTTGCACTGGGGCTTTGAAGAACAGCAGTAACTGTCACTCTGAGGAGATGTAAGTGTAACTTTTATATTATTTATTAACATCTATAAACACCTACCAGCCAACCCCAACACTTTAGAAAGAATACCCAGATCAAGATGTCCTCAGACACAGGTCCTTTGAGGACAACTGGTCAGCAGTCTGTCTGCAGGAACACCACAATTAGCAGTCACTCAGTGGTCACCTGGCTCTGGCGTTGTTATGGCAGCATCACTTCCACTTAGGATTGGCCCCCTCCGTCCATCCTGCTCTTAGTGCCGCAGCTGCCTGCTGGCCTGGGCACTCAGCCTGCTGTGGCACTCCTTACCCTGCCTGGCTTTTGTTTGTTTGTTTGTTTTAGTTTTTTTTCAAGACAGGATTTCTCTGTATAACAGCCCTGGCTATCCTGGAACTCAACTCTGTACCAGGCTGGCCTTGAACTCACAGAGATTCACCTGCCTTTGCCTCCCAAGTGCTAGGATTAAAGGCGTGCACCACCACGCCCAGCCTCTGCCTGGTTCTTACAAACCTTCTCTGTGCAGGTCCTGTGCCGCCCTATACTGCTAACCCAAGCTTGCTGCTTTGGGGCTGGTCCCACCAGAGGCCACGGTCCCCTCACCATCCACTGATCTAGTCACAAGCCTCTGGTGCACCTCCACTTGAGGTCAGACCTTTCCTAACCACATGTCTTCGAGACCAACAGTTGGCGCATTCCTGCTTGGCACCAAGGTCTCTGATGGGTCTCAGGTTTTTTCAGCCATGCCCTTTGGCAGGGTTCTGACTCTGTGGCCTCAGTGCTTGCTGTTAGTGCAACCCAGCTGGGGTCACTGCCCCTTCCATCTGCAGGTCCCATTGAACCCCCTCAGGGCCTGCAGGCACTGCTCTCTGCGTCTTGTCTGTTGGAGCCTTGGCTTTTACAGCTCCAAAAGGAGGCTTCACCTGTTCTTAGCCCAATCTTCAGCAAATCTCAGCAGCTACAGTCTTTTGAAGGGAGGCAGCATTGAGAAGCAAGGCCAAGCAAAAAGCCTTCTCCTAGTTTTCCTGGGACGTATTAATTCAACATAAGTGTTCCAAAGAATCCAAACCTCCACGACTACCAGATCACAGCTTATCATGCGGTGCTTTTCTCGCTGAGTTGCCGAGCCATCTGGGATCTCACTCTTTGCTCTGACTGCATGCCGGAGAATCACGACCTGTCAGGGCTCTAACAGTATCCCAGCTAGAGCTGCCATGAGCATGGTTAGGTGGGTGTGGGTAGGATCCTGATTTGGGGTGTGTTGTGAGGTCACACCGATGCTTTGATGTGGACCAAAAAATGGAGAAAGATTCACAATCAGCAGTTTGAGCAGATAGAATGGCTGGCATCTTTTGTTTGTTTGTTTGTTTTTCTATGTAGCTCTGGCTGTCCTGAACTCCCTGTGTAGACCAGGCTGGCCTCAAACTTAGAGATCTGCTTGCCTCTGCCCCTGCCTCCTGAGTGCTGGAATTAAGGTGAAGGACACTATATCTGGCTCGGTTGGATAACTTTTTATGGAGTACTGTAGAAGAATAAGGAATTTAAGGTGCTAACTTGGACAAAAATTGTGGGTTCTCTCCTTCAAAAACATATCCTCAAATAAATTTTGGCTTATAATTTTAGGTGTCTCAGAATCCCCTAAGCCCATGTATAGATCCCAGGTTAAATGATTGGTTCAGTTTAGAGGTTTAAAGTTAATGTTTTGGTGTCAGAGTCAGGAGTTGTAGCAGTTTGAAACTGCCTTTTGCGATGCTGTTTCGGAACCATTCTGTGTTTCTGGGTTCTGTCACTGTAGCAAACAGCAGCCACGATAGTTTATGAAGGTTCACAGGCTCTAGTCTATGTTCTTCAACTGGGCCTGTCGCTCTTAGGGCTCTGCTAGGGATGATGAGGCTCGATGAAAAGCACAGTTAGAGTTAACTGCTCGCTTCTTGGCCAACGAGGAGAGGAAAGGAAGAAGGGGCTGGAAGCTCAAGGACATGCCCGTGATCAGCAGTACCCCACTACACCCCACCCTTTAGAGATTCTGCACCTCTTGTCAGTAGCAGGGCAGTGCTTGGGACCAAAGCATTATCACACTGCTCCTGCAGGCAACAATGAGACCCAAACTGTATGGAGCTGGAGAGATCACTCAGAGATTAAGGGCATTAGCTGCTCTTCTAGGGGACCTAGGATCGGTTCCCTGTACCCATTTGGTGACTTACAAACATCTGCAACTCCATTCCCAGGTGGTGCAATTCCAACCCCCTTTTCTGACCTCTACTTGTACCAGGCACACACGGTGCACAGATATACAGGTATACAAAAACACATACTCATAAATTAATTTTAAAAGTTTCAGTAAGTATCATGTTGTCTTGTTCCCTTTAGTCTCATGGTGTGCATCATGCACAGCTTGAATAGCACTTTCTGGCTTCAGTCTTTTATTGAGTCATCCTACTCCTTCCCCTAAATCCCTCCAGCTCACAGCCTCCTTCCCCCAGCTACTCTCTCTCCTTATAACCCCGCTGTTTCCACTCTTTTCTCTTCTTGTCTTCCTTCAGCTCTCTCTGCTCTGGTCCTGCTTCTCTCATGGACAGGCTCAGGCTGCTGGCCATGCTTAGCCTACTACTTTCTCTCTGTGCTCTGGACTCTTCTAGAAGCCCCTGGCTGAAATCTCTCTCTCTCTCATATTTACAAAAAGACCTTTCCTTAACCATACCATGGAGTGCGCCTTCATCCATTTATACAAAGATGAAGTCTTCATTCTCTACAAATTACAATTTCTGATGCACATTTTTGACTCAGAGAATTTGTAAATTTAATACAAATACTAGAGAAGAAAGTATCCATACTCTCCTACAAAAAGGCTCTCAGCCCTGGTCAAATTGAGGACATCCTGCCTTTATAGCGGGAGACAACAATAAGGCCTGTCCCTGGGGCCTTGCCCTTGAGTGTGTTGTGTTCTGGAAATGTTAGCCCTCACCTCTGGGCCTCCCAGCCAGGCATGTAATAGCCCCTAAGGACTGAGATAGCCTCCCTCCCCTGAGCACTAAGGGCATGGGACTAAAAAAAAAAAAAAAGAAAGAAAGCCGGGCGGTGGTGGCGCACGCCTTTAATCCCAGCACTTGGGAGGCAGAGGCAGGCGGATCTTTGCGAGTTCGAGGCCAGCCTGGTCTACAAAGCGAGTCCAGGACAGCCAGAGCTGTTAAACAGAGAAACCCTGTCTCGAAAAACCAAAAAAAAAAAAAAAAAAAAAAAGGATGAGGCAGCTGCTAAAGCAGTGGTCCTTCCTGGGGTCTGCACACCGTTGGTGCTGCCAAGGCCCCATCCTGAGGAAGGCCATCTCCATCTGACCCACCCAACTGCAGGAAATGGAAGAAGCACTCACCAAATTGCCATGGAAGAGGAGAGGAATATCAAAGGTGGAAAAGCACCAGTTGGTTATGAGGGTCATGGATGGGAAATGGCAAAGTTGCTCCGGAAGATGCAAAATGGAACATCACAGGAAACCTGCTGGCTGGCTCCCTCCTTTGCAGAGATCAGCTGTGTCTTTCCTTAATATCCTTCCAGAAAAAGGCAGGAGGTGGGTGTGTGTGTGCGTGTGTGTTGTGTGTGTGTGTTGTGTGTGTAGTGTGTGTAGGGGAGTAGGTGTGTGTGTGTGTGTGTGTGTGTGTGTGTGTTGTGTGTGTGTGTTGTGTGTGTAGTGTGTGTAGGGGAGTAGGTGAATATCCAAAGACCAGAATGAAAGAACCAAACCTAGAAGAAAACTGAAGAGCAACAGATTTTTTTTAAAGATTTATTTTTATGTGCATGGATGTCTGTGCGAAGAGGTCAGCTACTCTAGAACTGGGGCTCCAGACAGTTGTGAGCTGCCATGTGGGTGCTGGGAATTGAACCCAGGTTCTCTGGAAGAACAGCCAGTGTTCTTAACCACTGAGCCATCTCTACAGGTACAGAAAACAAGACAGAACCAGAAAGGGAAATCGAGCTTCTGGTGCTTGGTCCCTGAGAGCAGGCCAGTGAATGCCTGATTACTAACACAGAGGGTCTGCCACCCTCTTCTGAATTCCATGTGCCAAGCGTGCATATGACATACATGCATATATGCATGCCAAACTCATAAAAAATCTAAAATAATTTTTTTGTTTTTTTTTTTTCAGACAGAGTTTTTCTGTGTATCCCTGGCTGCCCTGGAACTTGCTCTATAGACTAGGCTAGCCTTTAGCTCAGAGATATGTCCGCCTGCCTCTGCCTCCCGAGTGCTGGGATTAAAGTGTGCTCCACCACTGCCAATTAAGATGTTTTTAACTGAGATAGATGGCGTCTGGGAAACAGCACTCATAGAAAATTAAAGGGAGGGAAAGTGTCTTCATTAGTGTGCTATTTGTAAGGGTTGGGGAGGCCCCTTGGAGCCAGTGCAGAACACAGCCAGACACAAAATTCTCAACACAAAGGAGATTTAGGGGGGTGCCTCTGGATCCCACAAAGGCAGACAGCAAGCAACAGGTGCTTTATTAATATTTTTCAGGACTGGGTTTTTTAAAGAGAAAAAGGGGGAGTCTGTGCTACTGTGAGTTAGTAAATCTTGATAGGACATGCTAGCCAAATAATGAATTTGATTGTTGAACTTTGGTGCTCTGTCTCAGGGGTGAGTCAGTGGCCAAATGAGAGAATAGACTTAGGGAGCTAGCTTTAGGGATGTAATCTAACTGCATAGCAAGGGCTAAAGGTAAAAGGTAAAATCTGTTGGCACCATGTTTGCAATGCTTGGGCCTACTAGAACTCTTCATGATTGCTGTGAAGAGACACCATGACCATGACAACTCTTTCATAAGCATTCAGTTGGAGACTTGCTTACACTTTCAGAGGGTTAGTCCATTATCATCATGATAGGAAGCAGACAGACATGGTGCTGGAGCAGCAGCTGAGAGCATTACATCCTAATCCACAAGCAGCAGGCAGAGACAGACACTGGACCTGGCCTGGTACTTTTGAAACCTCAAAGTGTGGAGGAATTTTAATCCCATACATGGCTACTCTGGCTGGAATACAGACACACCCTTGGTACTCACCTTTAATCCCAAACAATGAAGGTAAAGCTAGTTTGTAGAAGGAAGCATCCATGTTTGAAAGTGATGTCTAATTGAATGTCAGACAAAGTGATGAATCAGAGAAAATTTGACAGAATAAGATATGCCTAACTCTCATGAGAAGAGAAGAGGAAAGGGAAGCTACACAGAGAATAATGGAAAGAGGAGGCAGTTTTACAGAGACAAGTTGAAGAGAGAACAAGTTAGACACAGGTGAAGACGAAGGAGCAAGAGAATGAGAAGGAGCCAGAAGATTAGAACACATTGCTGGAGTTAGAGGCCAAGCAGAGCAATTCAGAGAAGCTGAGAGAAGCCAGTTTGTATCAGTCAACTTGGAGAAGAACTTAAGCCAGAACCGCTGAGTTGAACCAGCCAGCCAGAGTTCAGAAAGAACACGAAAGGGTGAGCTTATTCAGCAGTAGGTCTCAGAGGCTGAAAACATTCTAGGCCTAGATTAGATTGTATGGAGGCTAGAAGCTTCCAGAACTAGGTCTAGGTTAGCAGACAGGTAGCAATTAGACAGGTAAATAAAAGTTACTTTTACATCAAAGCCCACCCCCAATGACACACCTCCTCCAACATAGCCACACCTCCTAATCCTTCCAAACACTTCATCAGTTGGGGACAAATCATGCAAATATGTGAGCCTGTGAAGGGCATTTTCATTCTAACCACCACAGGAGGGTAGACAGAAAAGCTTCCAAAGTCCTACAGTTTTGTTGTTTTTATTTTTGAGACAGAGTCTCACTATGTAGCCCAGGCTGGCTTCAGATTCATGATCCACCTGCCTCAGCTTCCCATGTGTTTGATTACACATGTGAACCTTCTGTGAACTCTTTTTTTCTCCCCAGTGTATGTGTGTATTGGTGTGTATGTTTTGGGGTGGGGACAGGTGGGTGTACAGGCACAGAAAATGCAACGTGGTGAAGATCCAAAGACAACCTGAAGTGTCAGTCCTTGGGCTCCTTTCACTGCTTGTTTGGGACAAGGTCTCTCACTGTCTTGGGACTTCCCATGTATTGAGCTTGTAGAGATCCACCCCTCATTTTACCATCACTAGGGTACAGGTGCCTACCAGCACACTTGGTTTTGGTTTTTGTTCCCCACACCAGGTTTTGTTTATGAGGATCCTGGGATCTGAACTCAGGGCCTCAAGTGCTTGTGAGGCAAGAACTTTACCAACTGAGCCATCTCCCCAGTCCTGTGAGCACTTTTTTTTTTTTTTTGGTATGGAATACAAAAGTTAAGAAAATCAGTTATTATAGGGAATGCCCAGTAGTTACTAATACTGATATTTGGTTTATCTCCATGTGTGGTCTTTTATTTTTCTTTGCATTTTTAAAGTACATTGCACTATGAATTCCTGCCCTAAAATACTGTTTTATACACCTGAGAAAAACCAAGCAAGATCTTGGAGCTTTTATATGAACTTAGTCTGAAGAGCTGTGCAGAGCCTAGGCCTCAGCCAGGGGACGCTGGGCTGGTCAAGGACACCCACTTAAGGCTACCTCCTTTTACCTTCTTATTAGAATTTGTTTACAGTGTACGATACAAGATTACAATTTGAGGAAAGGAGTAAAGGACAGATTAGTCATTTACACCTTCCCATTGTCCAACTCAAGCCAGGAGGCAAGACCCAGTGAAGTTCCAGGCACCTCTTCCTGCCTCGTAGCCAGGAGTACTGCAGCCCCACACAGACTGTCCACAGATACCAGCTACCACGTGCACAACTGTAGACGGTACTGCACTTGCTAGGACAGTTTTTAGGTGGATGTAAATTTTATAACTGTATCATAATTTAGAAGCAGGGCTGCTATTGACTTCCTGCAGTTGTTAAGTGAGGCTATGTGTGTGCAGACAAGGAGTCCTAATGTGTTGAGAAGACAGCTGTGCGTGTTTAAGTGGGCAAGTAGTGAACTTAGCTATGGAAAGCCTACTTACCTACTCAGCCTCTGGGGCAGTGCCAGTGTCTGGAGCAGTTTCCAGACACTGCTGGAACTGTCCTCAGAGAACTGAGGGCTCTAGGGGAGGAGGACTCTCTGGTCTCCAGCTCCTACCTTTGCTGCTTCTTGGAGGGACCATGCAGCCACTCCACTAGGTGGTTCAGGCTGTGCTGCCACGTGGCCAGCCTTCCAATTCATGCTCTAGTCTAACTTCTGTTCCCATCTCCCTCAGCCTGGGCACAACTCTGTCTGTCCCACTGGGAGATTGCCACCATGGCATTGAGTTGCCATTGTGTGGGAAAGTTGAGGTCTGTGCCTGAAGATGTGTAATTTTAAAACAGGAGGATTGTCACAATTTCAATGCCATTTGGGACCTGCTCAGTGAGTTCCAGGCTACCCTGATTACTGAGTGAGACTCTAGCTATCTTGAAAGCAATAGGATAGGTTAGTGTAAAATAAAATAGAAAACAAATAAGGTTTGTCTTCTAGGCTGGTAGATGATGACTTGGAGGCCTGGGATGCTATGGGATGCTTTCTGCTAGGTTATCCCACCCTAAAGCAGGCCAGCTCTCAGTGTCAGTGTAGGGCTCTTAACTTATAGGTTAATGGCTCTACATGGGCCAGAGGACTTTCTAGAAATTGTGTAAGGTGAGATTCCTATGAAACATTTCTACACAAAAAAGAGGAATTGGGCAGGACTAAGAGAATCTTGTGTGGCAAGCACTTCCTGTTTGCCTAGGCTTCCTAGTTGGACATGGGGAAAATGAGCCTACCTCTGGCTTCTTGTGCTACTCAGAGATACCAGCCATATGCACTGTTCCTCTGGACCCTTGGGGAATGAGGTGACTGTGACCACCTGCCATCACTGTCCCTCAACTGCCTTTCATCCCTGATATGGGCATTATTCATTAACAGAAAGTCAGCCACCTTGAGTCCAGCCTATGCTCTAATAAGGGGCTCTAGATCCCTTGCCTTCAGGTGCTGGCAACTAAGTGGTCTTTGAGCCTGCAGAGTCTCCCAATGGCACTAGGTGGCAGTCTCAGCCAGGGGAGGCCTAGAAGAATAGAGGGAATGGAAATTAGGGGCCTGGGTGACCCTAAGGGACTTCTATGTAATGAACTAAACTTATGGGTGAGGTGGGAGGTCCCCAAAAAGAAATTCACCTGTTAACTGTTTGAAATCCTAAAGGTGTTTCCTTACCAAAAAAAAGCATGTGGTGTCCAGCCCCACAGGCATCAAACTGAGGTCTCTTGCTTGTAAAGAAGTGCTTTACTGAGTCACTCCCCAGACTCCAGACAACCTTCAGAGGTCAGGGACTACCTAGGGTCTGTCTGCTGGGGGCACAGGCCAAGTGAACAGAGACAGACTCTGCGTGGTCTCCCCATTCTCGTGGTGTGGTGTGGGTGTAGAGTGTCATGAAGTCTCAGGATAGCCCTGTAGGCGTCTGCTTGCCTCTGATGTACCTTGTCACAGCATTTGCTTGGGCTTGATCCAGGTGAGGAGGACAGGTGTGTGGGGTTGTGTCTGAACAGTGTGTTTTTCAGGGTTTGTGACCCACCTGTCTCTCTGTAAGCCTTATCACAGGGCGTCATCTTGTTCCAAACAAGTTATTTTGGGAATGAAATTCTATGTGGTCAGAAGGGGCTGGAGTGTGCCCTTTACAGTAGCCTAGCATGAAAAGAACTTGTCACGCAAGGCCGCTCAGCCGTCACTGTGCTGACTACACAGACATGAATGAAGCTCGTTTGATAGAATGCCGACCCCACAGCTCTTTCACTTCCCCTAGAAAACATTAGGTCCATTCATTTCCTTTTACATTAGTTGAAGTGCTAGCTGGGCAGGCTGTGGGTGTAGGTAGTCTGTTGACTGCAGTCCCAGATCTTCCCATTCAGTGGGGTAGAAAGACATACCCCACAGGGTATTTCCAGCTCAGAAAGGACTGTGTGGTTTCCAGTCTGTGAGTGAGTGGCCCCTGTTCACAACTACTCTTGTTCACCTGTCCGTGTTGCTTAGGGTCTGGGCTTTTTGTGTCAGAGGTTTGTTGCCCTGGGGGACACATGAAGTTGGCAGGGGTAACCTAGTGTCTTCTTCATGATCCAGGGTAGGAAGAAACTGTAAGGATTAACACATCTGTGGAACTTCTGGCCTTAGGAAGGGATGCCGGAAGTGGCTTTGTGGCCCAGGGAAGAAGTTGGCCCTTAAAAGGCTCTGTCTTGCAGGGTTAGTGACCCTATTACAGAAGCCCAGCCAGAGGATGAGGATTCAGGGTCCCTCTGGAGGCATCCTCTGGGGAGCGCTGGGCCAAGTTTCTCTGCTGGGTGTTGAGTGGGTCTTTGGTGGTGTCCCTAGAGGAGTCATAGTCTTTGGTCTGTAGCAGGAGACTATGACAGGGTGGGGCCAGGGCCCTTGTCGGCCTCTTCCTCTTTTCTTCAGGTCGTAGCCCCTCCTCTTAAAGGGCCCTCAGGGCTTCTCGTGCTTGGCTGGAGCTCAGAGAATGTGGTGACTTTAACAAGTGTCTGGTGTGGCTCCTCCTGCCCCCGCCCTCAGCCGGGAACCAGCGCCCCTGCCTGCTCACAGACTGAAGCTTCAGAACCCAGCCAAAGCTGGAGGAGTTGAAGACCAGAGCCCAGAAACTGGAGTGGGACTGTTCTCGTGAGTGAGCTGATAGGAGCCACAAGTGGGACCTGCAGCAGTAGGCAAGCTTTCAAGGAACTCTCCCTTCCCTGTCCCTAAGGTGGGGGGGGGGACGGGTGGGAGCATCTTCTAGCACTTTTCTTCTGCCTTTTAGTTGGCTCTCACAGCTGGGAACTCAGGAATCCCTTTGGACTGTCTTGTTCTCTCCCTCCCACCCCCCCCCCCAAGGCAGTTGGGCTGCCTGAGCTCACTTCCTCCACATCCTGTAGCTTCTCTAGTCCCCAAAAGGCTGGACAGGAAGTGAGCAAGATGCTGAGAGGTGTGGGAAGTACAGGCGGCCCTGGGTTCCCAGCATGCATTTCTCCTATGCTGCTTTGGCCTGGAGCCTGGGCACCCCAGGAAGAGGGAAGCATCCCTGTAGACTTAACTTCCGAAGGCAGGGAGTCAATAATGTACTGTCTCTGCATTGGGGCACAGGCACCATACATAGATGGGTTGAGAGAAAATTCCTTTTTTTTTTTTCTTTTTGAGAAATCGAGGGTCTGTGTCCCCCACCCCACCTCAGCCAGTGACTTGATGACAGCCTATCCAGCCCTTCTCTTTTGCCCTCCTCTTCCTTGCTTATGACTTCCCAGAAGTATTGCTGGGTTTGCCCAGGAAGGATCCATTTTCCTGCCCTCTCCTGAAATTCTGTCTACTTCCAGCCCAGGAACATAGAGCAGAAGGAGTTAGCTGCCTCCCGGGACACAGCTGCCAAGTGGCCCTGACCTAGGGAGCTGGGGAAGAAATGGCCTAAGCCCTCCAGGGTGGGGTATGAGTGGGAAGTGAGCAGAGGACTCACAGTCTGGGGCATTGTAGGGTTCTTGTTCAGGAAGGGCTTGTCACAGACTGCCTGCTTTTCATCTCCTGCCCAAACCTACCAAGCCAGGAATAGGAGGTGTTCACCAGCCCCAGAGCACACCTGTACCACCCACCTCACAAGCAGACATGCCCACTTAACACCCCCACCACTCACACCACATGCAAATAGTCACTGCTAACTGGCCTGCTCCATTTGTTGACTTCAGTTGGAATGTTCCATCCAGTGGGGACCAGGTGTCCTTGCCTTGGTCCAGGCAGTGCTGGGTGGAGGGGGACATGGGTATGAGCCCCAGAACAGCATGTCTTTACAGACCTGTCTCTGTGTGCTTCTGTCAGCCCTTACTTCCTACCTACTAGTTTGGGCCTCCCTTTCAGAGTTGCCCTTTTTTGCCTTCTCACAGTGTGTTTCCTTTGCTGGGAAGGGAGGTAAGTCTTGGGGAGCCACAATGTTGAGGTAGGAGTTAATGTTTATAAGGTTACTCTGGCCTTGGTTATAACCATGTTCTGAGTCTCAAGGGAAGTGGGAAGAACAGCTTTCTCTTCCCTGTTTCCAGATGAAGAAACAGGCCAGGAGAGCAGCAGTGATTTGCCAAGGCCTGACCAGCTCTCAAGACTGTAGTGATCAAATTTATGTTCACCATAGCTCCCTCTGTGTCCTCACGTACCAGGTGACTGACCCTCAGGCCACATAGCAGTTTTAGAGTCTGGCTGATTGTATTGGCACTAGCCTCCCCATGTTGCACTTGACTGTCAGAAGGGACAGGAGGCAGGAGGAACCCAGGCTACCCTGCCCTGATGGGCCACCAAGTTTGTCCAGGACCCCAGCCTGGAAGGGCCTGACTGGCCTCATAGTGCTAAGGGAGGCTAAAAAATGCCTAGGTTCCTGTGAGTCTCGGTTAGAAACCTCTGTTTTAGCTGAGCTGGATTTACAGGCTCATGTGTTCAGAGCTGCCCATAGCCAGCTTCCTACTTGGTAGGACAGTAAGGAAAACTTAACAGGAAACTGAGGCTTCTTGGGTCCCTCAACATTCCACAAGGTCATATTTGTTTCTCCACTAATGCCGGGTGTGAGCTCTGCCATTTCAAAGCCTAAACTTTATAGAGCAAGGAAAGCTTCTGAGAGCCTGACACCAGCTCACATGAGCACACATCACCCTTGAGCCCATTTGCCTGGCCAGTATGGTATGCATGCACACAGTATAGAATGAGCAGTTAGATCACATTACTGTTATGGATGGAAAGTTAGCAGGGGCTCCCATGAAACTGAAGCAGAAGCACGGTGTCCCTAAAGCTGGGCCCTGGCCCTTGGATGGGGTGAGGCCCCGACTTGTGCTGATGTGGTGCTGGCATCTTTTGAAAAAGGACATTTGTGTGCTGGATGGGCCTATCCTCCATGTCCTCAGTCACAGGAGAAATTTGTACATACCCAGGCCTTGATGGCCTTGTCCCTTCTCCCAAAGACCACTAGCATACCTGGGATTCAGTGGCTTTTGCAGGCAGTGCCTGGGCTGGAATTTTTACCTTTGGCTGAGATGAACTTACCAGTGTCACACACAAACCCTTGTGTGGATAAGAGTGATATGAGCTGTCACCACATTGCCCAGCTGCTCTTTGCCTGATTCTGTTCTCTCTCAGGCAGTAACTCTTGGGACAACGCTTCTTTGCCTGAAAGTGGTGACAGAGGCCTGACTCCTTCCAGGGCTGTGACTGAGACTGGAGAGCATGTGAATGGCCTCCAGTTAGCCCTGTGAACTTTCATCCTCCTGGGACCTTGAGGGCTCTGGGCTGAGGCAGCAGCAGTTGTTGAAAGAGAAGTTGCTCTTCTCTCTGTTGTCTGGACAGTGGGGAGGCTGTGACCTGAAGATTGCTGTGGAATAGCCTGGCCATGGTGCCTTTTTGGAGAAAGGTTAAAGACTGGGCTAGGTAGATCTGGGCCTCAGCGCTGGCTGCTGCCCAACGCTAGGCTGGTTTTCTGAGATAGCCCAGCTGTGTACAGCTTGTGAACATGCCTGGACTACACAGAGCCACACATCTGAGCCATCAAGGCCAGGAGGGATTGCAGCACGTTACAGTGCCCAGGTACACACCATGATGCCTTGCCTGGCTAGCTGCCCCCTCTGTCATTCCTCAGATGCTACTTTGTTACCTGAATGGAAAATGGGTCAGGTCCTCTGAGGGAGGGGCCATCAGCCTGGAGCAGAGGGCTCAGATTCCCACCTTGCGCTTTTGGAACTCAGTGGCGCCTAGAAGTCGTGGCAGTGTCTGGTCACCTCTACCAGGCTGGCTGGAGCAGATAGCCCCAGGGCTTTACCCACCTTGCTGCCCTCCAGGAGAGCAGGGATTGTTGCACTGAACAAGCTGGCAGGAACCAGACAGGTGACCAAACCTGGGTGACAGAGCTGTCTTCTGCCCTAGCAGCAAAGCCTGAGTAGGCGACCTGAACAGGTCCAAGCAGGTGTGTGACTGGTACCTGTCTGTTTGCAATAGCTGTGGCCCGCTAACCTGTGCCTGTGAGCCACTAAGAGTGAACGGAGACTAGAAGCATTGCCACCAGCAACTGGAGCAGTTACCACACTGAAGTCCCTCTGGCGAGGGGGACGGGGAGGAAGGAGAAAAATAAAGGCCAGTAAGTGAGCCAGCCAGCCAGCCAGCACACTCTCGAGTGCATCTCGTGGAGGCTCACAACACGCTCCCTTTGCCTACCCACGATGTGTCAGTCAGAGAAGCGGCAAGGACCAGAGCTCCAAGCAGCAGCGAAATGGTGAGATGCTGCCCACTGAGACCTAACCCTACTGTACAGCAGTCTCAGGAAGGTCAGACCTCAAGTCCAGTGGCCCTAATGTGGAGGTCACTTCCAGAGTGACCTTGGCTGAAGGGGCCTGGAGAGGGGTTCCTGAGTGCCCTGAGTAGGAGACCCACTTCAGGTACCTGTGGTTCTGGTGGGGAGGAGGGCCCAGTGTGGGAAAACAGCAGTGGGCTTCTGCCCTGTGTCTTGGTCCTTAGCAAGGGCACCAAGGCCCCCTCTTCCTACCCTAGACCCCTGCTTCCTACACTTGGGAGAGGATTCCCACCCCCCAGCTCTTCCAGATTGGTCTCTGCTCCTCTGCAGTGATTTGGGCAGGGCAGCCTGCAGGAGAACAGTGATTTGTCTTTGCTTGGTCCCTGCCACCTCCTCTGCACTCCCCTTGTGTTTTAAAAACATAATGGGGTCCGGGGGAAGAGAAAGGAGTGCAGGACAGTTGGTGAGTTGGTCTTAGCGGCTGGACTCGGCCCTCCTCTGCAGTCACTGATGGACGGTCAGCCACTCACCAGTTCTCTGCTGAGATCCCCCTTTGTTCCTTGGTTTGTTCAGTTTCTAGGAGACAGAGGACTCAGCTTCTCCTGAGAGCACAGCTCACATGGCAGCCTTAGCTTGTTTAATCAAAGGGGCTTTTCAAACAAGAATCTTGGGACATTCTCAGAGGGGGTGGCAGTATGGGCTCATGATGACTACATTGAGGCCCCACGTGTGGCAGGGAACTTAGTTGCATTCAGGAAGCAAGGTTACAGTGAAAAGGCCTCCATGCCTTTGCAAAGCTGGCTGACTAGAAGTGAACTTGTAAAACTGGTGGGTCACATGTGTGGCTCTAACAGAGCAGGGAGGTGGCTTTGGAAATTGATGGAGCCTCCTCCTAATCCTGTGGATGAGAGTTGGAGAGACACAGCTGTGCCCTATCATTTAGCAGAAGAGGAAGCAAAAGGGTTGAAGGTTTTCCCAAGTGCCACAGTGGAGTAACAGAAGACTGGGCAGGTGCCACCCAGCTGTCTAGTCTCATGGCACTGCAGTCGTCTTTCTGGCACCTGTGAGGGCAGACCTAACCTTGGGCCCAACCCTCCTTAGCATGGGAGGCTGATTCTCTCACCTTCCCATTCAAGGCTCCCAAGGCCTTTGCTGGGGTGGCTTCTGTACTTGGAGGGTGTGCTGTACCTTAGAGGTACCCAGGAGTTGAGCCTGATCTGCCTTTGTCCTGCTCCCACCCATTCAGTCAGCTGGCAGGCAGGATACACTGGGAAATGAGCCCACTAGTGACACAGCCAGCCCCCTGACCCAGAACCAGAGTTGGCTGGAATGAAAAGGGCATTGGAATACCTGCTGGAACTCTTGGGCTCCACTGGAGGGAGAGGCAGCTTGCTGTGGGTGAGGGGAGCAGGAATGGCAGTGGCTGAGGGGTTGTTCCTCAGGTTCCTTCAGACTTAGGCACTGACCCAGGCCATGTGTGGACATGTGTCCTGCAGGTTGTACTTCCCCCAGCTGGCCCTACGGCGGAGGCTAGGCCAGCTGAGCTGCATGTCCAAACCTGCTCTGAAACTGCGTTCCTGGCCCCTGACCATCCTCTACTACCTCCTGCCCTTCGGTGCCCTCAGGCCCCTCAGCCGGGTGGGATGGAGGCCCATGAGCAGGGTAAGTTTGAATGGGCCTCTTGGCCATAGCCCTCCTTAGACAGGCCTGAAGTTGAGGGACAGGGAATACAGAGAAGGAAACAAGTTATCAGTGGCTACACTCTTGGGTAGATGTGTGAGAAAGTTGCTTGGTTGGTGGCCCTGGGAGAATCCAGCACTTTGTGGTGTCTTTGGGAGCTCTAATTTTCGAAGGAATTTACATTAGTCAATCAGAAAATGATGCCACTCTGACTTGTACTGGCAGAAGAGCAGAGGTGAAGGCTGCAGCCAGGATGGGCCCCTTGATTGGAATGCATGCTTGAAAAGCTCAGGACTACACAGGTGGCTGCCCTAGGCAGGACCTGGCCAGCGTGTACCTGGAGGGCTCTCTTGCTCTCAGCTCTTGACAGTCAGTCTGACCTCGAGGAGGAGGCCCTGCTCCTGGACCACTGGTCTAGGTAGACATCACAAAAGCCCAAGGGAGTATACCAGCCACTAGAGCATGGCCTGGGGCCACTTGATAGTGTTGCTTTGTCCAAGTGGCTGAGTGTCAGTCAGGGGACACTAATTTACTATGGGGAAGGACTGTTAAAACACTTGGTAAAATGTGTCTGGCCATGGTGGTGCACACCTTTAATCCAGAGGCAGAGGCAGGCGGAGCTCCATGAGTTCAAGGCCAGCCTGGTCTAGAAAGTGAGTCCAGGACAGCCAGGGCTATACAGAGAAACCCTGTCTCTAAAAACCAAACCAAACCAAAACTAAATTTGCCACAATGACTTCACTCCTGTGTGAGTTCAGATACACAGCAAGTCAGCAGTGGCAGCAGCAGCTCAGAAGTTCTTCAGGACCCTCGGGCCCAATAGTGGGACTGGTACCTGTCCACTGATGCGCTGTGCCAGAGTGATAACAGAAAGTTTGCTCCTGCTTCTGTGGAAAGCCCACGAGCTTGCTCAGGTGCAACAGTGCTAGGGTAATGTTGCAGATCTGGGCATGAGAACACCATCCTTGCTTCCTATGCAGTGGATGCGCTGGACTGGAGGCCTGCCCCTTGCTCTCAGGAGCCTCCTCATGCCTTCTTGAGTCGTTTGAAATGTGGGCATTGAGCTGGGAAAAGGGTAGCATGCCTCCTGATCCAGTCTTTCAGGCTTGTACCAGGTCTATTTCTGTCCCTCACCTTCCATTTTCAGGAACCAAAACTGTTCAGTCCAGTCTCCACCTTTGGGACTGAGGCAGCTGCTCTTTGACCTTTGGATGAAATAGCAAAAATGATCCAGGCTATGTGTGTGTCCAGTCCTTGTTTATTTGCCGAGCACAGTCTGGTTCCTTCTGAGAAACAGCCACCTCACAAACCACCCTGAACACTCAGGCCTTCGTGGTAGCTTCTCTAGTGTCTGTCTGTCTGTCTGTCTGTCTCTTAGTGGGGTATGGGGTGGGAGTGTAGAAAAGCACTCAATCTGTGACCAACTCAGCCTCCTGCCTGTGGCCTGCAGGTAGCCCTGTACAAGTCAGTGCCAACTCGTCTGCTGTCACGTACCTGGGGTCGCCTCAACCAGGTGGAACTCCCTTCCTGGCTGCGGAGGCCAGTCTACAGCCTATATATCTGGACCTTTGGGGTGAACATGACAGAGGCTGCTGTGGAGGACCTGCGGCACTACCGAAACCTCAGCGAGTTCTTCCGGCGTAAGCTGAAGCCTCAGGCGCGGCCTGTCTGTGACTTGCACAGTGTGGTAAGGCCTGGCCCTTGTCTTGGTTCATTAGGAAATGAGATCCTTGTGTGCCTTTAAGCGAGGCTTAGCAGCACCACATTTGCTGTGGCCCTCTGGGATGCTCCCTCATGTCCTATAGCACTGGGGCTTGCTGGGTGCTTGGCAGGTGGTAGAGTTTGGGGAGCCACTGAAGGTGAGGACTTCCCCGTCCTTTCCATCAAACCTCCGTCTCCTCCAGATCAGCCCATCAGATGGCAAGATCCTCACCTTTGGGCAAGTGAAGAACTGCGAGGTGGAGCAGGTGAAGGGTGTAACCTATTCCTTGGAGTCATTCCTGGGCCCTCGAGCCTATACAGAGGACCTGCCCTTCCCTCCAGGTGGGTCATTGCTTAGTTGGGCCTGGAGCTGGGATAGACATCAGAGGCTAACAAAGGACACAGGAGGCCGAGGGAATACAAAGGCTGGGGAGGCTTCAGAGCAGCAGGCTGGTATGTAGCCAGGAGTCCTCACTGGAACCTCCAGCTAGGCTACATGCAGGCCACATACCAGGCGCTCACTGTGGGATGTATGGCACCTGGGGCTTATCAAAGAGCCAGTACTTCTTTCTGCCCCACCCCACAGCCTCCTCCCGTGACTCCTTCAGGAACCAGCTGGTCACCCGGGAAGGGAATGAGCTCTACCATTGTGTCATCTACCTGGCCCCAGGAGACTATCACTGCTTCCACTCCCCCACTGACTGGACTGTCTCGCGTCGGCGCCACTTCCCAGGTATGCCCAGGGTGGGCTGAGGGTGGGAGATGCCTCTGTGAGCTTTGATCTCTTGGCCATTTGACTTGAGGACTGGCCTGGTGTTGTCAGGGCCAGCAGATGACCACTTGAGGCTGACTGGCAAGGGTGCCCTGGGCCCCTGCTTAGAATTTGGAACACTTGGCCTGTGAGTCCCCATGGCTCTTTGGCCATTCTGATGTGAACACACTAGGCTCTGAGCAGAAAGTGGCATTTTCTCTTGTCTCCCCAGGTTCCTTGATGTCAGTGAACCCTGGCATGGCCCGTTGGATCAAGGAGCTCTTCTGTCACAATGAGCGTGTGGTCCTAACTGGGGACTGGAAACATGGGTTCTTCTCACTGACGGCAGTGGGAGCCACCAACGTGGGCTCTATCCGCATCTACTTTGATCAAGTGAGCAGAGCCCACAGGGAAAAACCTCTTGGGTCCAGCCACTCCATTTGCCATGCAGCCAGATCTTTGGGGCTTGTAGATTTTCTGGTTGGGGAAGGGTGTTCCATCTCTGGCCAGGCATGGCTCTGCTGAGCAGCTGTTCTGTAGGCACCCATGCCAACTCTGCCATTCACCTGCCTGTAGATGGCTGGGAGGTGAAGGATCCAACTCCACTCCTAACCCAACCCGCCGCTTCTGCCAGGGAGCCATGGTCAGAGGCAAAGATGGAGCATGCAGGAGGGTAGAGTTGGCTTGGATGGGGAGATCTAGTACCCACACTGCCTTTTTAGATATTAACCGCTGCAGGTGCCAGCCTTGCACCATTTATGCTTGGACAGGAGTTGGGTCGAACCCCCCTGCCCCTCCCTGTCTAGGTCACAGCAGATGTTGGGAGTGCTGATTAGTGAGTGATAGGCCTTTGCCCTGAGAGGCTGAACTGGGCTGGGCTGGTCTGGGCAAGGGTTGAGGTCAGACAGCAAGGCAGGCTAATCTTTTCCCTCTCGCCCCTAGGACCTGCACACAAACAGCCCCAGGTACAGCAAGGGCTCCTACAATGACTTAAGCTTTGTTACACATGCCAACAAGGAGGGCATTCTCATGCGCAAGGGCGAGCACCTGGGCGAGTTCAACTTGGGCTCCACCATTGTACTCATCTTTGAGGCACCCAAAGACTTCAACTTCAGGCTCAAGGCAGGGCAGAAGATCCGCTTTGGGGAAGCACTGGGCTCCTTCTAGTCCTCTTGGTTGTGATTGCGAAGGGATCTTTCCACACAGGAACATGAGGGTCTTCAGAGGAGCCCCAAGCTGTCCGGGTGAGGGGCATTGTGGGGCTGATCTTGGAGGACCTCGATGATTTGTTCCTGCCTGCCCAGAGGTAGAGGAGAGGTTCTGGATCTGTCAGGACCTGGCCCCTTTACAGAGTGTAGGTGGGTGTGACTTGACCTCAAAGTCACTCTGAGAGGTTTTTTAAAAAATTTGGCTGTGTTGTAAGAACAGTTTGTGCTGCTACACCCTCTAGCTGAGCCTCCCACCTGTCTCAGGGCCTTCTGGCAGCGTCTTCTGCTCACTCTGGCTCCTCTGCCTCCCCTCACTGTGCACAGGGTGAGCTGCCTCCTTGGCACAGACTGGATCCACCATCTTCCTGGAGCAGGCAACATGGCCTTCATAACTTTCTGTTCCAAATTCACTTGTTTGCTTACTGGAAAAGTAAAATTGTTTATATGTTGCTCCATGTGTTGTCCTAGACTCTGCCAGTGTCTTCTGAGGATAGTGACTAATGATGTAGACCTTTGTAGGCTCCAAAGACTGACCTTCCAAAGCTGGCTGAGTGTTTCACTGGTAGGAAAGTCCAATTACTGACTTGCCTGGTAGAGAACAGAGTCAAGGGGCAAGTGGAGGCCCAGCCCTTCAGGACGTAGGGGACATGCTGCTATTGGTGTAGGGCTGTGTTGGAGGCAGACGGTATGGTGATTAGTGCCTAGAAAACTGGTTTCAGGGGGCTGCCAGGTATGCAGGAGGCCACGGGGAACCCGGTGGCCAGATTCCATGCTGATCTTGGGAACGCCATGAATTTGTCCTGCAGGGGAATCACTGAACTTTTTCAGCTGTATCAGTAGTACAGTATTTTGTATTAAAAGTAGGAGACCTCTGAATAGTAATTCATTTAATTTCAAGACATTTTGAAATTAAAACAAGAACAAAAACCCAAAACTATTGTAGCTTTGTATTCTGTTGTTGAAGGTGGGGGGTATCTGTGGTCTTGTGATGGATAGCACCTGCCCTCCAGGGGCAAGCCCACTAGCACAGAGCCTGTCTCAGGGCTCGAACACGAGCAATACATGAACCAATGGGCTGACGCTGGGCCTGGAGCTCCTCAGACAGCTGCTGGATCTGCAGTTCCACCTGGGGGCCGGAGGGGGGGGTGGATAAAGCAAGCTGAAAGCACAGAGCCCCCAGCGCTGGCCCTGGGCTGACCTCGGGCTTACCTCCTCCAGTTCTTTCTTCACCTGCTGCTGTTCTAGGTCCAGGTCCTCAGACCTGGGCTCCTCTTGGCTTAGCTCCAGCCACCTGCGCAGGCTGTTGGCTTGCCGCTGGCATGACCTGGGGATGGAGACATCTGCTGCTCATTAGGCTGGGTTCTTGGCATGGCCTCAAGGGAACCCTTTGTGGCTCAAAGAGGCAGACTAATACTGAAGGGTACAGTGGAGCCGGTGTGCTAGACCCCTACTCCAAGCTGTGGGTAACGGCTGAGGAGAGCGATACTCTTCTGTCTTCCCTAGCAAACTTGGGTGGGCCCATGTGAAAACTACTCTTCCTGTCCCTTTTTCGGGACCAGTTTTTTTCATTCAGGTCTCTGAAAGCTGCTTTATGTCAGTAATCCTAGAGCACTGGGTATAACCTCGGACTCAGGCTCATGCTGCCTGTACCTTGTCAATGTTAGTCATGGTTGCGCTGGGTGGGCAACAGAACCCAAGCAAATCTTGCTTGGTTTTACAATCCTCCAAATGGAAAGCAGGGCTTCCAACCCTAGCTGAGGCCAAGTTGGCCCTTCCTACAGGGGGTAAAGGTGCCACAGGACACTCACCCCAACCTCATGGAGTTAGTTACCACATAAAGAGTGGTCTCAGCCCCCGCAGTGGGGGAGCACAACCACCTGCCTTCCCAAGCCACAGCTGTTCCCATGGACAGGTCCCAGGGCACCTGGTGGGCCTCACCGCAGGTTCTGCTTGGTGCTGTGGTAGTGCTGTAGCTGCTGCTGGATGCTCTCAAGCTCAACCTCCAGCTCTGCGTGGCCTGCAGCAACAGGAAGATAAGCCTGACCTTGCCCACTGGAGAGCTTTGGTGGAACAGTGGCCCCTGCTTTGACCTCCTCACCTGTAGCCTCAGAGCCATAACTAGGCCTAGTCCTGGTGCTTGTGGAATCTCCAGGGAGGAAGAGGTGGGCATCAGGGCCCCTGGTTAGGGATGGGCACCCCTGAGGTTGAGGTCCAGGGATGCTGGGCTTGGCTGACACCTGGAGAGGGAAAAAAGGTGGATGCTGAGCAAGGAAGCTAGCAGGGACCCTGGGAAGTGAGTCCTGTCCCGAGTTCATCATCCACTGCACCTTGCAGCGACTGAGGGTGACTGGCCAGCGCACACAGAGCCTTGCCCTGCTGTTCTGGAAGGTGACACACTGGTAAAGTTCCATAATCTACACTGTTGAGTGCCACCCCTGTGTAAGGGGACTCCTAATGCTGCCCCAGGAACAGAGCAGTGGTTTCTGTCCTGCCCTTTCCAGCCGTTGCCTCACCCTGCTCAGCTAGCAAGCTAAGCTTGGCCTCAGAGGGATGAGTGAGCCAGAGCAGCACGCCCTCCCAGCACTCCTGTACCCCAAGTCTTCTCTCCTGTCGAGAGTGGACATGCCGCTATTGTTTAAATACCTGTTTGTTTATTTTTATTGAGGCAGTCTTGCTGTGTAGCCTAGGCTGATTTTGAGCTCTCCATCCTCCTGCCTCTACCTCCTAAGTGCTGGGATTAGGTGTGTGTCACCTCTGTTACCTGTCACAGTGCATCACAAGAAACTGCCTCCTTCCTGTCTCCCCGGTCCCAAGTCAGCATCAACTCTTGGGATCTGAGTCGGCCCTGACATCGGTTTTCAGGAGCAGCCCCGGCTACCTCTGCTCCTGTACTCTGTAGGTGACACCTTTGCTCTGCACTGCAGACACTCCTAGCCTTGAAGGCCGACTGAGTGCTCCTCCCTCCCAGATCTGATTAAAAGGTAAAAGGAACCAACTGCCTCATCAGACACTGGGCCTCACACCCCAGTGTCCTTTTAGTAAAAGAATTCCCTTAAGTAACCCTGGATTCTTTATCTTCCCTCTCCATACCTACACAGCAAGTCCTGCCTCACTGTCCACAACACTGTCACCCACAGCGAGAAGCTACGGGCAGAGCACTAGCATGTCTGCTGGTCACACAGTGGCTCGTGGCTGCCCCTACGTGGGGCCCTGCAACAGCCCCTCAATTTCTTCCTCTTCCCACTTGAAGCTTCTACAGCCTGCCTGCCCCCCAAGACCAGCGCCCCTGCTGGGATCCTGCCTGTAAGGTTCTTCTGAGTGTCCTACCACCAGACATTTCTCAAGAGCTGGAGTGTTAGCAGACTGGCCACTGCTGTTTTAGGCCTGGTGTGCAGGGCACCCAAGCTTGTCAAGTGACCAAGGTATTCTAGAAAGAGGAAGAACAAAGGAGAGAGAGTGGCAGGCCCAGTGGAGGACTCACTCTGGCAGTGTCTCCCACCCCACAGGGCATGAAGGAGGAAGGAGGCAACAGCTCGAGGCCTGGACTTGCTGTGGGAGGCAGCTTCGGACCAGGAACATTCGGCAGGACTACAGGTAGGAAGGGCCTCGTCAGGGAAAGGCCTCCATGAGGAGCCATGCTTTGACCCTTTTCCGGAGGCTTCTCGAACCTGATCAGGAGGCAGGCAGGAACTGGTCACATCATGGAACCTTTCTCTGGGTTAATTTTTCTTTCCACACATCCAACAAAATACAGGACCCAGATAAAGTTTTCAGTGCCTGTGGGGACTCAACCATTTAACTTACTGTTGCTCCCCATGGGTGTGCCACCCTGGGGACCACCTCTGGCTCTGCAAATGCTCCAGCAAGAAAGATGGACGTCGTGGCTGTTTCCGTGATAAGCGGGCCTCATTGCTGGAGAGAAAGAGTCTGTTCCTTCGACTGACAAGGTCTGTAGGAGGAACTGGGATCTCTCTAAGGTTCAATCTGGCCATTTTACAGGGAGACTGGAGGGCAGTATGTGCACGGGGTAGGCCTCAGCCTAGACAGCTTGATGTAACTCTTACAGTCTGCCTGATCCATGGCTGCTGGAGCTGTGCCTGTTTCTTTAGACCTGCACAGCAAGCTGACAATATGGTGTTCTTTCCTATCAGAGGAGAGCAGCCTCTGAGATAATCAGGGTCCTGCCAAGGTTAGGGATGAAGATGACAGCAGGGACTGATGGGGCTGGCCCAGAACACTACCCACCCAGGGTTCTGAGGCTCAGTGCTGGTTACTCTGAGAACGACAACTGCCCAGCAAGAGTGGTGTGCACAGGGCTGAGAAAAGCCATCCAAGGAGATGGAGAAAGAGGTATGTGACAGGTATCTGCAAAAAGTGGAGCTTCTGACAGGGAAAGAGGGAGACTGCAAGCCTAAGGCAAGGCATGAGGGCTTGAGTGTGGAATATCATAAAACAGGGAGAAGCAGGTGGTACAATGCCTCCCCAGTGCCCTGGGAAGGATGGCCTGACAGAGGCCTCTGAGCAGCTGGCATGCTGAGGCAATCTCATCTTGCCTCCCAGGGCTGTTTGTCCCTCATGTATGTGCCCAGCTTTTGCTCTAGGGCCAGAGGCAGAGGCAAAGTGCAAACCACTCACAGTTCTAGGAGGCAGGGCTCCCCAGCAGCCACTGCCAAGCTGCCCAGGACTCCCAGAGAGGGAGGAGCTTGCAGCTTCTTGGTCTCCAGGGTGGCATCCCCAGCCTCAGCAGCAACTCCAGAAAAAAAGGAATCCTTAAATGTTACTCTCCGGCTGTGTGTGATGGGTGCTGGTGGCTGAGACGTCCTACCTGGACCAAGCACCTTCTTTTTCCAGAGCTCAGCGCAGTGGCGGACTGCACACTGGAGGCTGTGGGCTGCCTGCAACACAGCCTCTCATCAGCTCCTCCCCTACACTGCCCTGGCAGCCCTGCACCAGCAGCCCTGCTTACCTGCACCTGCTGCTGGGCCTGGAGCTGCTGCCGGAAGGCCTTCACATCAGCTGCGAAGCGCAGAAGCCTCGTGGTGCCCTCCTGCAGGAGCTGCTGGTGGTAGGCTTGCAGAGCTCTGTCCAGCCGCGCCTTCTTCCTCCTCTTCTCAAGTACAAAGCCTAGCCATGCAGCCCAAACCTTTCAGGAGAGAGGGCAAGAGATGGGGCTGGAAAGATGGCTCAGTGGTTAAGAGCACTGGCTGTTCTTCCAAATGAGCCAGGTTCAAATCCTAGCACCCACATGGCAGTTCACAGCTGTCTGTAATGGCCGGACGTGGTGGCACATGCCTTTAATCCCAGCACTTGGGAGGCAGAGGCAGGTGGATCTCTGAGAATTCAAGGCCAACCTGGTCTACAAAGTGAGTCCTGGACAGTCAAGGGTACACAGAGAAACCCTGTCTTGAAACCCCCCCCCCAAAAAAAAAGAGAGATGAGGCTTAGGCTCCCATGTGGGTTCCCATGATCCAGCCCACAGAACAGCCCCTGAAGGCAGGAGTAGCCAGGGAGTTGTAGAGCCATTACCTTTGCCTGTAGTGACAGGGCCCAGAACCACAGGGCCCGAGCTGTACTCCACTGTTCTTGCTTCCTGGCTGCCAGCTGTGAGCCAGAAAGACTGGGTTATTCAGAGGAATACAAAGGCAACAGGGCCACAGCCACTCCAGCTCACCAGTGTCTAGCTAAAGCATCTATCCTCCTACTGGGAAGATATTGAATATATTCAGGGTCTATGGACTGAAAAATAACAGAAAAAAAAGGAAGAATGCAAAGAGTAATCAGAGAGGGTGAACGGGAGGAGCCATTCAAGGTGTTCACAGAGCAATGCTGTGGGAGTTGGGAGCAGAACTGGGAGGCTTTCCAGCCTAGAGCAAGAGTGGCCTATGAACTTGGTTTGCTGAGCAGACTGTGTGGCCTTCTGTTTTTATTTTTTTAAATCAAGACCCCAACACAGACTTAAAATTCATTTCACATTAATTTTTGGGTACTATTCCAATGTGTAAGAGAAACCTAAATCGAAGAGACTGGCTTCTACAAATGGTGTAAGAAGGAAGCCGATAGTGCAGAGGTGGGGGTGGGGCACAAGGCTGGGAGCCCGGGACAAAGACAGCATTAAAGACTGGAGTAGATGTGGGGCTGAGATGGCTCAAAACTCAAGTCTCTGAGGCAGGAGGGAAGAAGTGCCACACTGGTCCCTACCTGATTCCTCCACTGGCCCAAGCAGGCCCGACTGAGTCTTTGTGCCAGGAGTTGGGCACCTTCCCTCTGCAGAAGCTGGGGAGAGAGCAAATGCACAGGGGTCAGACGCCACACATTACGCTCTAATCCAGCCACTGGGCAACTGCATGGTGAGGCTCTGCCCGAGTGACCATCCTCCTGCTCAGGTGGGGGATTCTGAATGGCTCCATAGTTTCCCCAGATCTGAAAAGCCAGAGGTCAAGAGAAATCATATTTCTCTTCTGAACCACCTTCTCCTGGGGTAGATCTGATTCTGAGGCCAGCTATTCCTACCTTCAGCCCCTGCCGCCTTATTCCCATAGACTCCCAAAACACCAGCACCCATATGAGCTGCCTAGAATCCTGTCTGGATACCAATCCCCAAGACGCCCGACTCATGCAGAGCTTGGAAAGCTGCTGCCACATGCCTCACCTTTTTCCTGACACACCCTAGATGGTGTGTCTTCCACCGGGCCATGCATTCCTTCAGCAGCTGCTGGTGGTGATGCTGAGCCGCCACTTGCAGCTGGAATCTCTGCTGGACCTCCCTCTGGCTGCAGAACCGCCAGCGCTGAAACCAGTTCCGGAGACGACCTGAAGCAGAGGCAAGCCAGCTGACAACTGTATGGGATTTTCATTCATAAGTGACTTTGTAGAAGGGAAAGGTTAGACAGTGGAGGGGGTTGGGAGGTGACATCCAGGCTTTTGTTGGAAGAGACAGCACAGGATCCATGGCCATCCCTGCACTCGGTGAGCTGGGGCCAGAACTCCTTTTGCTGCTGCATCCCCGAGCACTGACCCCATAGCTGTCCACACAGCCACTGTGGGTGTGCCAGGCTCCACAGGGCCACACCAAGGGCTGCTAGACATGTGGAAAGAGACCCTTAGTTCCTAAGGGGAGCTTCCTGATGGGGCCCAAGCTTGAAGAGGGTACAGCCTGTGAGACAAGCAATGAAGCTCAGGGTGAAGTCATGCGAGCTTGACGTGTGGCCAGGAAAGGATCTTGTGGCCCTGTCGATTGTCTAGGGCCCACTGTGTAGACCTTGTCCTGGGGCCTGGGTGCACCCCATACAGGAGAAACCTCTGCACCCACTCACAGGCAGCAAAGACTGCAGTCACAAGCTTCACTTGGGGCGTTTGTCAGCAGCCATTGTGCCGTGCCTTGGGTGCACCCCATACAGGAGAAACCTGTGGACCCACTCACATGCAGCAAAGACTGCAGTCACGAGCTTCACTTGGGGCGTCTGTCAGCAGCCATTGTGCCGTACCTTGGGTGCAGCTTGAAGTGTGCTTATCTGTGTGGCTACCACTATACCGCCCTAAGAAACAACTTCACAGGAAGGGGGTACAGCCA
>CAJQZJ010031795.1:2502943-2529101 GCA_907164525.1 Lophiomys imhausi | reverse complement strand
GGTTTCTCTGTGTAACAGCTCTGGCTGTCCTGGACTCGCTTTGTAGACCAGGCTGGCCTCGAACTCGCAAAGATTCGCCTGCCTCTGCCTCCCAAGTGCTGGGATTAAAGGCGAGCGCCACCACCGCCCGGCTGAAAAGTTGGTTTTTGTATTATTCAAATGCTGATTTGTGGACCAGCAGAGATCTGATTACACACCAGACTTTTGGTATTGTTTTTCATATGTCTGCCTCATACTTTGTAAACTCACCCTCTCTCATCTTCTCATTGGTTTAATAAAGAGCTGAACAGCCAACAGCTGAGAGAATAGGCAGGACTTCTGGCAAAGAGAGGAACTCTGGGAAGGAATCTGAGGTGTGAGGGTTCACCAGCCAGGAAGACACAAGTGCCAGAACAAAAGTACTGAGGACAAATAGTGAGCCATGTGGCAGAACGCAGATTAGTATAAACAGGACATTTTAAGTTAAGAGCTAGTTTGGGGGAACAAGCCTAAGCTAAGGGCAAGCTTTCATAACTAACTAAAAAAAAGTCTAATGAGCTCAGGAACTTATCATTTCAATTCAGCAACAAGTAGATATTTCACCATTCTGTACATTACTTTTGCTTGTTTGTTTGTTTGTTTTTGAGACAGGGCTCTCTATGTATTCCTGGCTTTCCCAAACTCACGATATATACCAGGCTGGCCTCGAACTTACATAGATCTCTGACTCAAAAAAAGAACAAAACAAAGTGCATGTACCCTCATGCCAAGAGTGTTTTAGGGTTTTTGTTGTTTTTCTGAAACACGGTTTCTCTGTGTAGCCCTGGCTGTCCTGGACTCACTTTGTAATGCAGGCTGACCTAGAACTCACAGAGATCCATCTGCCTCTGCCTTCCGAGTGCTGGAATTAAAGGTGTATGCCACCTTTAATTCCCAATGCTGTTGTTGTTTTTGAAACTTGGCTTTGTTAAATGCTCCAGACTAACCCAAAACTAGTGGCATGGAACTCATAATCATCCTCCCTCAGTCTCTGGAGCGCTGTGTACAAAGAATCTCTTGGGTCTATATGGAAGCTTCATCTGTCAATAAAAAGCTTATAGCTGAGGCAGGAAATAGGAGGTGAGAGTTCTGATAGAAGATAGAGTCAGGTGCAGGAGGAAATCAGCCTTGGGAACTCTAAGGAAGGAAGACATGTGAAGCTGAGGAGTGGTAAATATAGAATAGAATTAACGGGGTATTTAAGTTATGAGCTAGTCAGGGAAAAAGTCAAAGCATATGGACTGCGCATTTGTAAATAAGAATAAAGTCTCATTATTTGTAAATAAGAATAAAGAGTGATTTCTGGGAACAGGGACATGGGTGGAAAAACACAAGCTTACAGAATACACTCTACAACAGTGCTGGAATTACAAGAAGGCACAATTAGTGGCCATAGTACTTTTTGTTTTTGTTTTGAAGACAAAGTTTCTCTGTATAGCCCTGGCTGTCCAGGAACTCTCTCTATGGACCAGGCTGGCCTCACACTCAGAGATCTGCCTGCCTCTGCTTCCAGAGTGCTTGGATTAAAGGTATACACGACCATGCCTGGCCACATCACTTAAAAAAAAAAACAAAACAAAAAACCTCTGTTTGGAGGTTGAATCCGCCAGCTGGAGTCCTGAAAGGAACCAATACGGAGGGAGTATGGTCTCCCAGCGGCAAGTGCTCTGTGTCCGTGTGTGGTGACTCCGATCCTCCAGTGTCTGTATTTCCAGTACTGAGTTCTTTGTTGTCCCTGGCTTTTCTGGGCAAGCTCAAATAGGCTTGTGCCTCACAAATTGCCTTTCAGCATGAGTATATATATCTCTGCTGTTGTCCAATCTATCTTCCTGACGACCGAAATGCGTCACTGGATTGCCACCATCTTGCTCTCTTGGATCAACAGAGCTAAACAGAGAATTCACAAAGGAGGAATCCCTAATGGCTGAGAGACACTTCAAGATCCTTAATCATCAGAGAAATGCAACTCAAGATGACTCTGAGATTCCATCTCATACCTGTCAGAATGGCTAAGATCAAAAACTCAAATGGCAGTACATGCTGGCGAGGTTGTGGAGAAAGGGGAACCCTCCTCCATTGCTGGTGGGAGTGCAAGCTTGTGCAACCACTATGGAAATCAGTCTGGTGATATCTTAGAAAACTTGGAACAGCTCTACCTCAAGACCCAGCCATACCACTTCTTGGTATACATCCAAATGATTCCTCACCAAATTACAAGTGAGTTTCTTCATCTATGTTCATAGCAGCCTTATTTGTAATAGCTAGAAACTGGAAACCACCCAGATGTCCCTTAACCAAGGAATGGATAAAAAGACAGTAGTACATCTACACAATGGAATACTACTCAGCCATCAGAAACAATGAAATCATGCAATTTACAGCCAAATGGACGGAACTAGAGAAGCTCATCCTGAGTGAGCTAACCCAGACTCAGAAGGATGCTCATGGCATCTATTCACTTATAATCGGATTTTAGCCATATAGTACAGGATAACTATACTACAGCCAATGCACCAAAGGGAACATGGACATAGACTTTGTGACCTGTCAATGAGACACTCTGCCCTAGTGGTGCTGCCTTGTAGGCGCCCAGTGTATGAGGAGGCTCTTGGCCCTCATATGACTGCTGAACTTGGGTGGGGGACTGTTATGTAGGGACACTCCACTCCAGAGGAGTGGGATGGAAGGGATAGGGGGTAGAGGGTGGGAGGGAGGGAGTGGGATGGGTGGAAAGAGGGCACTGTGATGGAGATGTAACCTGAAATAATAAACAAACATTAAAAAAAAAATAAACCTCACAATGAATAATCTTTTGCTTTCCTAAGACAGACAGGACAGCAACACTGACAGGTGACACTTAAGTGTTTTTAGCAAAAGGCTTTTACAGAGTAGTGGCCAGGAGCCCTGCTGTTTTCTGACCTGTTGCTCCAGAAGAAGGCGGAGCTAGAGCATTGTAAGAGAGACCTGTGCTAGCCCTTCCCACCTGCACCATCCTGGCCATCATGGGAAACTCTTTTTCTCTTTTAGGCTTGTTTTCTTGAGGGTCTCACCAAACAGCCAAGAATGAGCTTCAACTCCTAATCCTCACATCTCTCCCTCATAAGCATTAGAATTCCAGGTAAGCAAGCTCTCTTTTTCAAATTACATTTTTGTTTTTGTTTTTATAAGACCAGGTCTTGTGTAGCGCAGGCTAGCTGGGAACCTGCTGTGTGTCTGAGGATAACCTTAAACTTTTTTTTTTGAGACAGGGTTTCTCTGTGTAACAGTCCTTGCTGTCCTAGACTCACTTTGTAGACTAGGTTGGCCTTGAACTCACAGAAATCCACCTGGCTCTGAAAGGATTAAAGGCAGGAGCCAACATGCCCAGCAACCTTAAACTTCTTATCCTTCAGTCTCTATTCACTGAGTGCTAGGATGAACTAACTGGTACACCTGGATCCTTTTTTATTTTGTTTGTTTGTTTATTTATTTATTTATTGTGGTAGTCTCACAATGCAGCCTGAGTTGGTCTGAACCTCACTGTTCAGACTGGCCTTGAACTTGCAGCAATCCTTCTAGCTCTGACCCTTGAGTAACTGGTATCACAGGTATGTGCCATCACACCCAACTTGCAGATAACCCACTAGAGAAGTTCTAACGTGGTCAAGGACGGCTCATCCATCCACATGCATCAGCAGCACTCACTGCTGAGCACTGTGCTGGGCAGAGACAGGCTGGCCTGGTGGGATTGTGCACTCTAAATCCAGCACTTGGGAAATGTTCTCCGCTATATTCAAATCACCCAATAGGAACTTTAAAAGTTATTGCAGAGGGGCTGGAGAGGTGGCTCAGCAGTTAAGAGCACTGGCTGCACTTCCAAAGGACCCAGGTTCAGCACACACCTTTCATTCCAGCACTCAGGAGGAAGAGGTAGACAGATCTCTGTGAGTTCAAGGCCAGCCTGGTCTGGTCTACAAAGAGAGTCTAGAACAGCCATGGATACACAGAGAAACCCTGTCTCAAAAAACTAAAAGAAAGAGAGAGAATTCCGGCCAGGCAGGGCTACATAGTGTGAAAACTTATCTCAAAACTAAGTTAAAAAAAAAAAAGTTGCTGGGAATGGTGGCACACACCTTTTAATCCTAGTATCTGGGAGGCAGAGGCAGGTGGATCTCTATGAGTTCAAGGCCAGCCTGATCTACAGAGTGAATCCAGGACTGCCATCCATACACAGAGAAACCCTGTCTCGAAAAACCAAAAACAAAAAGTTATTGCAGAAGCTGAGGAGTGGGGGAACACGCCTCTGATCCCAGCACTTGGGAGACAGAGGCAGGCAGACAGCTCTCTGAGTTCCAGGCTAGCCTGGTCTACAGAGCAAGCTGCAGGACAGCCAGGGCTATACAGAGAAACCCTGTCTCAGAAACAAACGAAGCAGCAGCCACAGGCTAATTGGAAAGAGAAGTCAGCATACAACTATATGCTAATGTTCTGATTAATCACACAGGCAGATCTACAGGCAAGGGGAGAGGGAGGTCCCAGACTGACAGGGTCGTGAGTTACAGAGAGCTAAAGGTACAGCAAGGGGAGAAGCTCACAGAACACTCAAGAACGACTAGCAGCTGAGTGGAGAGGCAGCTATGAAGGAAGGGCTGAGAGAAAGAAAAGGCCTAGGAAGAGTCTGCACCTAGCTCCAAATTCTCATTCTATCCCACAGCTGTGAAGAGCCGGTCTAAATGTGTCACTCAAGACTGTGGCAGCAGATGATGTTGATGGGGGAAGGAGGGCAGTGCAGAAACAACTGAGGGGAGTTTAGTTTGTGTCTTCCTCTCATTCACTGCCAAGGACGGCCAGACACAGACACTTTCTATGAAGACATCATCAAATGAACAACATCCCTATTAAACCTCAATCTGGCATCAATATCTTCTACTTAGGGGCTAAATAGACAACTCAGCTGTTAAGAGTGATCCCTGCTCTTCCAGAGGACTTGAACTTGGTTCTTAGCACTCACATCAACCAATTCAAAACCAGCTTGTTATTCCGGCTGTTAGTGGCCTGTGTGGGGATCTGTACATATAATACACGTGCGCGCGCACACACACACACACACAAATGAATTTTCAAAAAAGCCTTCATTTAGCATTACAGCCAACTGTCAGAAGTGACCTGCAAGTGACACTTCTCTGCCACTGTGGCCTGAGACTGGGGGTACATGAATTCTGCCTATTTTGTATCACAACTGTACCCTCAACACAGGCACAGGGTCTAAGGCAAAGCTGGTGTGTAGTAAGCATCTCTTCTGTGGGAACAAGGCATGGCAGTAAACTCCCATAATCCCAACATTTTTGGGGAATGAGACAGGAGAGTGAGGGGCAGTTCAGAAAACAAATGGACATGAATATAGAGCTAGCAGGCTGGGAAGAGCCACTCCTTCCCATCAGCACCTCTGTCTTCCCAGCGATGAAGAAATGGGGGTTGGGCAGATGCCGACACCCAGGAGGGCTGAAGGAAACACCTGTGCTTTCTTTCACAGTGCCCTGAGACCAAACCAGGTCTGCTGCCTAAGCCTTTCCTGCACATCTTCCCAGAGTCAGTGAGTCCCACTGGTAGGCAGGTGAGCTGTTGGCTTCGACGTGCTCCATACCTGTTGGCATCTTCTCCTGTGAACATATCGCAGCCACACCCTGACACACTTTCGTAGGACTGTCATCCTGAAACAAAACACAGAAAACCAAACAACTGCATATTGGCACTGGCAGGCTTCAGGCTGTGTTTATCAGCAGCGGTATGTGGGAACAGTTACTTCTTGAGTGCTCAGAGCACCCCATGGACTCAGTAGTTCCCCCTAGGAGAGAGGACAGTGAAGAACTCACTGTCTAACAGGAAGCCACCAACTCTTGAACTTGGACTTTGGCTTGCTTTAAACCTTCAACATTCTCTTGGGGTCTGCTTGGTGGGTTGGTTGAGTTTTTTGCAGGGTTTCACATGTACTAGGCAAGCACCCTACCTCTGAGCCGCACGCCAATCCCCAACAACTCATTTGGAAACTTAAGTATTGAGTATCAAACCCAGTATGTCTAGGACTTAGGACAGGGAATCTCCTGAGCTTACTGGAATTACGGCCAAACTCCAGTGCTTATCTTACCTCCCTTCCATGTAGTGATGATGATGAGGATGAGGATCATTTGCTTCGTTTTGTAAACCAAGATTTAGAATAGTGACACACTTCGACAACTCTGACCTGAGTCAGTTCTTTTTCTTTTTCAATTTTATGTGCATAAGTGTTTGCGGGCATGTACGTGTGCACCGTATGTATTTGGTGCCCACAGAGGGTACTGGGTCTCTGGAACTGGAGTTCCAGATGGTTGTTCCCAGTGGGTTGTACACTATGTGGGTTCCCAGAACTAAACCCAGGTCCTCTGGAACAGCAGTCTGTGCTCTTAAATGCTGAGCCACCTCTCCAGTCCTAAATATTAGGATTCTTACTGGCTCATCAAAAATGTGCTCTGGAGCTGCAGATACAGTTTGCGATAGAACACTTGCTCAGCACGTGAGAAACAATGGGCCAGGACCCTACAACAATAAATAAATAATAAAAAGCTCTAAATTTGGTTGTCTTTTTTTTTCCAAGACAGGGTATAGGTTTCTCTGTGTAGGCCTGGCTGTCCTGGACTCTTTGTAGACTAGGCCTGCCTCTGCCTTCTGAGTGCTGGGTTAAGGGCCTGAACCACCACCGCCTGGCAAAGCCCCAAACATGGACCAGCAACCGCAAATCACACTGATGACACTGGGAGTGGAGGAAGGAAAAGGAGTCACAACATCATTTAACAGGATGAACGTCTCTGGCAGCAACTAAAGTCCAGGACTAAAGAGGTAGAGGAAGAGGGTTTAGCAACTTTTGTTTTCATTTTATACTTTCTTTCTATATATTTTTAATTTTTCTTTATAGATATTTATTTAAAAATAAATATGTTTAACAGGATAACTGGCTCTAAACACTCAAGAAAATTCCCTATTTCCAGGTAAAATGAGCCCCAAATATCCTCCTAGCTGGACCCTTTAACATTAGCAATCACAGGGTCTTTTTTTTATCTTTTGCTGCAGTGAAGAGGGGGGTCAAACGTACCTTGTCTATGCTAAGCAAGCACTTTGCGACTGAGCGGCATCACCAGCAGAAGAATGGAGGCAGTGGCCGTGACCAAACAGCCACACACAGAGGGGTCAAGACCCAGGTCAAAGGGCACTGTTTTACCTCCCACTGACCCGCCAAGAGCAGACCACACAGGAGCCGCTACTGTATAGTGTGACCTTAACCAAGAAGGCCCTTATGGTTTTTTGTTTGCTTTTTTTGTGTTTCTTGAGTTTTGTTCCAGGTGACAGTCTTCTGTGAGTGTGTCAGAGAGTGGTTACGGTATGTGCATAAGAGAAGATGCCAGCAAATAGGTCTCACTGTGCAGCCCTGGCTGGCTTGGACCTCACTATGTAGACCAGAGTACTGGGAATAAGGGTGTAGTCCACACCTGGCTAAAAGGCCTTTCTGAGTCTGTGGCACTAACTCATGCCAGAGCTCCTGGAAAACCCTACCTCAAAATCACCAGGTGTACCTAGAGAGGCCAAGGCTGAAGCCAGCTCCTCCTACCTGTAGTGGCTCTGGGCTGCATGCAATAAGGGGGGCTGCATCCTCTCCTTCCTCTGCTCAATTCGAGACTGCCAGAGGTTCCAGAATCTGTGAAGCAGCTGCAGAAAGACAGGAAGAAAACAAGTTTACCTCAGGGAGAAGAAAGAGAAGGCTCTCAGTGTAAGCACTGAGCCCAGCTCCCTTCAACAGGAAGCTCTGCCTCACTCTGGGGCAGACCCCTCACAGCAGCTGGCCTCGGGAGCCATATTCTTGGCCAGATTCTACTAGACAGACATCCACATGAGAACAGTATGTCCAGGTACTATAGAAGACTTTCTTCTTTTGAGACAGGTTCTCACTATGTAGGCCAGGCTTAGACTTAGGATCCCCTGCCTCCATCTCACACTGCACTGTCCTGCTCAGCAAACAATAACTGTTTTTCAAAGTCATTTTAGAAATTAAAACTCAAGCCGGGCATTGGTGGTGCACGCCTTTAATCCCAGCACTTGGGAGGCAGAGGTAGGCTGATCTCTGTGAGTTCGAGGCCAGCCTGGTCTACAAAGTGAGTCTAGGACAGCCAGAGCTGTTATACAGAGAAACCCTGTCTCGAAAAACCAAAAAAAAAAAAAGAAAGAAATTAAAACTCATCACTTACTGCCACCTAGGAAGTAGATATCAAAGTGTTCAATTTTCATGGCTAAGCCTCTGGGTCTAGTGTCTAGTTTATAAGAACTATACGGGAGCCGGGCGGTGGTGGCGCACGCCTTTAATCCCAGCACTTGGGAGGCAGAGGCAGGCGGATCACTCTGAGTTCGAGGCCAGCCTGGTCTACAAAGTGAGTCCAGGACAGCCAAGGATACACAGAGAAACCCTGTCTCGAAAAACCAAAAAAAAAAAAAAAAAAAAAGAACTATACGGAATAAAGGAAAATTAAATGACATCAAAAAGGAACAGATGGCACCAGGCATGGTGTGGCACACACCTTTAATCCCAGCACTCAGGAGGCAGAGGCAGGTGGATCTCTGTGAGTTTGAGGCCAGCCTGGTCTACAAAGTGAGTCCAGGACAGCCAGGGAAACATGGAGAACCCCTGTCTCAAAAACAGAGAGAGAAACAGAGAGAGAAAGAGAGAGAGAGAGAGAGAGAGAGAGAAGTGACTGTGATGGAAACATACAACCTCCCAAACATAAGCCTCAGCAGGGTATGTATTATTTGGAGATTCTCTAGGTCACGGTAAAAAGCCACAGTTCCTAACATCTGAGTCAAGAATTGATTTCCTTAGCAAACTGGAGTGGGATGAGGTGGGTAGGGAACACTAAAAAAAAAAAAAAAAAAAGGCTAAAACCAATTTCTCTATTAGCAGGTACAGATTAACAAAGAAAACAGGCATTGTTCGGGCTGGAGAGATGGCTCAGCGGTTAAGAGCACTGGCTGCTCTTCCAAAGGACCCAGGTTCAAATCCCAGCACCCACATGGCAGTTCACAGCTGTCTAATTGCCGGGTCTGGTGGCACATGCCTTTAATCCCAGCACTCTAGAGGCAGAGGCAGGTGGATTTCTGTGAGTTCAAGGTCAACCTGGTCTACAGAGTTAGTCAGGTCAGTCAAGGATACACAGAGAAACCCTGTCTTGAAGGAAAACAGGCATTGTTATTTTGGAGTCTAAAATCTAAATGAAATACCATGAATAGCAGTGCACACCTAATTCCAGGGCTCAGAGGATGTGAACTCAAGACCAGCCCAGACTATACAGTGAGTGTGAGGCCACCCTGAGCTAACCTCACAGTAAGGCCCTGCTTGGGAGGGGAGGACTCTCACCGTAGAAGCACGCAGATGGTAAGCAAGGTTCCTTCTCATTCGCCAGTGTCGGGCCTGGGTCACGTTGTCTTTTAAGGCTCTAAAGCAAGAATACTACACACAGAAATGACACAAGGGATTAGAAGGGAGCATTAGAATCTGTAGAAGTACAAACAAGGAATTGTATCATCAGAAGCCAGTGTAGTTCAGGGTCCCTTCATTTTTCTATAGTTCCTCTACCATGCACCTAATAGAAGCTAGCCAACCCTCAGGCTCTTAGTAACACTGACTTCACACAAAAACACAGCTTTGCCTCTAACCAGGGGACTCCACATGATCCATATGAAAAAAGAAACATGCCCTTAATCCCAGACTTGGGAACCACCTAAGAGTTAATGCATATATACATTTACATGGTTGTAAGTGTGGTTTGCCAGAATGAACTAAGATGAATCTGTGATGGTTGGTACTCAATGTCAACTTGAAAGAATCTAGAATTGTCTGGGAGATGGGTCTCTAGCCCTGCCTACAGGGGACTGTCTTCATTGTATCAGCTCATGTGGAAAGACCTACCCCACTCCTGGCTAGGACCCAGGACTGCACAAGCAGATCAGGAGCGCTGAGCATCCTGACCAGTTGTTTCAAGCTCCTGCTGTCTCGACAGACTTCAACTGTGTTTAAATGAATTCTTTTCATCTCTGAGTTGCTTTTACTGGATATTTTATCACAGCAACAGAAAGACACTGGGACAGAATCCTTGGGACCACATTCTCAACTCTGTCACTAACTACACACATACTACCTAAGGAAGGCACCAGAGTGAAGAGGTTAGACAGGGTTAGGGTTTCATACTGTGTCCTGTGGCACCAGAGGCTACTACGACCCTCTGAAGACCAAGTCCCGGGGAAGGGGCAGCCCACAAAACAGGAACCAATTCTCAAGGCCTTAACTCAGGTTTAGGATCAAGACTTCAATCTGGGTTACACATTAGGTCTCTGCCACTCAAAAGAGGATCACTGTGTAAAAACCTCAGGATCAGATCCCCTCTAATGCTCCTTTACAACTCCAAATCCCTGACTCCACCCATTACTCTGTTTCAAAGTTCAAACACAGACTACAGCTAACTTTGTAGTCTGCACGCAGGAACTAGTATGGGAAGTAGCCCTGAGCGGATGCCTCCACAGCTGCCCTGGACCCTGGCACTCTTACCAGCAGGTAGTGCTGATGGTGTTCTTCTGCTGCCTCATGCTGGGCAGCCTCTTCTGCCTGTAGCAGCAAGTCTGCCAAGAAGTTAAGGCCTCCAGTCTAACAAGGTGCCTGCCCTGACACAGTAAGTATACTTCCTGTGAGCCAGCTTGGGGCAAGGCTCTAAGCATAAAAGGCCTGCCAGGCAGGCTGAGAGCCACCTCTGTCTCCTCCTCATCATCAGGGAAGTTCTACTAAAGAGCAGGTCACGTCTCTCTCCTCTTGATGTCCATTTGACGAAAGGCAAAAAATGCCTGAGATAACTTGTCGTCGATTTCTCTAAGCATTTGGCATCATGTAGCAAGCAGAACTTGTGTTGTTTGGCATCACAATCCAGTCAGATGATTATAAGCTTCAGTTATTTTCAGATCTTTTCTCATCCTACAATCCTCATTATCTGCTCCTGAAAATTTTCTCTCACAAGCCTGCTTCTCTTCTGTCCACTCATCTGACTTGTCCCTCACATGACTCTGCACACAGCTGGTCTCTCTGGCCAAGTTTCCTCTAATTTAAGACCATCTCCTCTTAAAAGTTTTCAAATTACATTTATCTGTGTTTGTGTGCATTCATGTGCCATGGTGAAGGTCAGAGGACAACTTGCAAGAGACTTTCTTTTCTTTTACCAAGTGGGCTCCAAGGCTCAAACTTAGGTCATGAGGTTTGGCAGCAAGATATCTCACAGGCACTAGAAACATCTTTTCTAAAGCACAAATTTAAGTGCATTGGTCCTTATGAAAACTCCTGAACTCTTATGAACCCGAGTGCCATCAGGATAATGGGTGAATCCCTGAGTTCGGCACACAGGGTTCTAGGGAAGGTTCCCAGCCCACATTGACCCTCCCATGAGGCACACTCACCACCCACTTTTGCTTTTGGTTTTTCAAGACAGAATCTCACTATGTCGCTTTGGTTGGGCTGGAACTCACTCTGTAGACCAGGCTGGTCTCAACTCAGAGATCTGCCTGCCTCTGCTTGCTCTGGGATGCAAGCCGTGGGCCATCACGCCACCATATATTCTTTTTTTTGAATATGTAATTCATTTTTATTTTATGTTCATTGGTGTTTTGCTGGCATGTAACTGGAACAGGAGTTACAGACAGGTATGAGCTGCCATGTGGGTATTGAGGATTGACCCCAGATTCTCTGGAAGAGCAGCCAGTACTCTTAACCGCTAAGCAATCTCTCCAGCCCCCTACTACATCTTTTTTATAAACATTTTATTTATTTATTTATGTATACAGTGTTCCATCTGCAATGTATGCCTGCAGGCCAGAAGAAGGCACCAGATCTCATTATAGATGGTTATGAGCCACCATGTGGTTGCTGGAAATTGAACTCAGAACCTGTGGAAGAGCAGCCAGTACTCTTAACCTCTGAGCCATCTCTCCAGCTCCCACTACATATTCCTGAACATGTTTTCTCATCCATAAACCTGTGAAATACCCAGCCTCTGCCAGGGGAACTGGCAGTCGCCTAGAACTTATTTCAGCTCAGATGTTCCCTCCTTGCATGAACCTTTTGGGATGCCAGAAACCTTTTACTTAAAAAAAAAAAAGTCTGCCGGGCGTTGGTGCCGCACGCCTTTAATCCCAGCACTCAGGAGGCAGAGGCAGGCGGATCTCTGTGAGTTCGAGGCCAGCCTGGTCTACAAAGTGAGTCCAGGACAGCCAGGCTGTTCCACAGAGAAACCCTGACTCGAAAAACCAAAAAAAAAAAAAAAGTCTGACCCGCCCGGTGTGGTGGCACATACCAGCACTCAGGAGGCAGAGGCAAGCATATTTCTGTGAGTTTAAGGACAGCCACGTCTACAGATGGAGTCCAGGACAGGCAGGATTATTACACAGATAAACCCTGTCTGGAAAAAAAAAGAAGAAGAAGAAGAAGAAGAAGAAGAAGAAGAAGAAGAAGAAGAAGAAGAAGAAGAAGAAGAAGAAGAAGAAGGCTGAGAAAGCCTTGGAGAGCAAACCTGTAAGCATTGTCTCTCTGCTTCAGTTCCTGCCCTGACTCTCCTTTATGGACGAGTATATGCTACCAGGTGAAATAAACCCTCACCTCTCCAAGTTGCTGGTGGTCATGGTGTTTATCACAGAAATAGAAACCTACGTAGCACACCAAACACAAAAAATTAAGCTGAAGTTCAACATGAATCAAGACTTGAATGGACAATGTAAGGATGGTACCTAAGGCACCCAGGTCCTCACACAGAGGACACCCTGGGGGAAGGACAGGCTAGTGACAAAGAAGGATACAGTGCTTCCAGTGTGCAAAGGCTCTCCGCAGGGCCATCTTCCTGGCCAGCTTCGCCACCAGGGACTGGTGGGCAGACAAGCTCTGCCTCCACTGCCAGGCCCATTGCCAGTCACAGAAATGCAGCTGGAGCATGGTGGTGCGGTGAAACTGGACAGCCATCTCTGTAACAGAGAAATAACTCTCACATGCTGCTCACCCTGCAGGGAGAGACCACCAAGCTGGACCCTACTTACTGGCAGAGAGCAGGGATTCCAGAGCACTCTCACGAAGAGTTCTTAGTAAAAGTTCTAGGCTGACAATGTAGCACAGTCGTAGGGTGTGCTTAGAATGTGAGGCTCCTTTAGTTCAACCCCAAACTCCACAACACAAGAGTTTCCTTGACACTGGAAGGCTATTGGGACTTCTTGGCTTGTTTCTCTCTCCAAGACAAAAGGTCTGTAATTTTAGGGAAGTGTGATGGCTAATTCCGGCTGTCAACCTCACACATCTGGGAAGAAGGAATTGGTTGATTGTCTCCATCAAATTGGCCTGCAGCTGTGAGGCATTTATTTTTAATTAGTAACTAACTGATGTAGGAGGCCCAGACCACTGTGGGTGGTGCTGTCCCTGGGCAGGTGGGCCTTGTAAGAAAGATAACTGAGTGAGACGGAGGGAGGGAAGGAAGCTAGCACGCTGCATTCCTGCGTGGTGTCTGCTTTAGTCACAGCCTCCAGGTTCCTGCTCTGACTTCCCTTAATAATGGACTGTAACCTATAAGCCAGACACTCTTTCTCCAAGTCGGTTTGCTCATACTTTTATCATAGCAACAGAAACCAAATGAAGACAGGTGGAGGTGGTGGTGCGCACCTTCAATCCCAGCATTTGGGAGGCAAAGGCAGGTGGATCTCTGAGTTCGAGGCCAGCCTGGTCTACAGAGTGAGTCCAGGACAGCCAGGGCTGTTACACAGAGAAACCCTGTCTTGAAAAACAAAAACAAAAACAAACAAAAAAAAAAAGGTTATCATGCTAAACAGCCCAAAAGCCTTTGCCTTCCAGCCTTGGGCAACTGTAGAGTTGGTCTACCACCACTATGATCCAACAGGCATGGGGAACTTGCTAAGACACTGTTGGTTAGGAGGGAAATGGGATTCACTTGGACAGGCGCCTGAGAACCTAACCTAGAGTCTGTCCAGTGATTCATTTCTGTGTATACTCAATAGGTATCAGTAATCAGGCACCTAGGGTGACCTGGACCAGCAGCTGTCCTCAGTGACAGGGTCTTAAGGGAGAGGAGGCCAAGGGATGAGAGGATAAAGAAGACAGAAAAGCTGGGGTCAGGAGTTCTTGTATATGCTACATCTCATGCCAAGAATATTCCTGGTTTTAGAGAAGAAGGGAAAGCCCTGGGTGAGTCTGGCCCGCAACATTAATTCTAAAACTATTGGGGAATCTAAGCCACAAAAATGGCATCCTTGAGAATCCTAGAGCGCCAAACTTTTCACAGAATCTATGATACGATAATTTTTTCTTTCTTTTTCACTTAAAAAAAATCCAAGAAAAAAATTCAGTGTCACAAATTACATGCCATTGCATAAAGAAGGACAAATTCAAATATCCAAGTATCTTGGGATATTTGAGGGCTGGGCTGATCTCAGGCTTTGCATGAAGCCATGATGTACCAGGAAGGAATACAGCTCCTTGTCTGAAACCAGAAACATGCTTGGCAGAGGCAGAAACAGCCTATGTTACGGCATTGTGGGGCTGTGACTTGGGATCCTAAGAACCCCAAGTCTTCCCACCGGAGCTCTGGTTAGCAGTCCCAAGGCCACTGTATGCTTTGTCTCTGACCCCCTTGAGATAGCCTATGCTGCCCTTGTGTGACATTGCCTGATCAGCTTCCCAGTTAGGCCCAATGTATGATGGCTCCTGCTGCCTTTGTCCCATTTGTCCCATGGAACTAGTATATAAGATACTACACTTCCTAATAAGCTTGTTGGGCATGAGACATGGCTTGGGCATGAGACATGGCTTGTGCAAGATTGACCCCACCTGTTGTCTTTTTTACCTTCTCATCTCCTGACCACCTCTCACTTAGGACCCTGTCACTGAAGAACGGCCTGCTGGTCTAGGTCAAGTATCTATCAACAGGAAATAGATAACTAAATAAAGATAAGCATGTGACACAGCCTGGCACAATAATGCACACTACCAATCCCAGCACTCGAAAGGCAGAGCCAAGCAAATCTCTGGAGCTCAAGGCCAGTGAAGACCATACATTGAGATCCTATCAGCACTACATGGTAATAGCCTCTCTCAAAAAAAACCCAAAACCAAAAATCTATCTTATCTTTGCTTGCCGCAGCTCTCCTGCCTCAGCCCCTCGCCTCTGGAAATGCAGTGTGCCCCAAGTTCACCTTGACTCACTCTGAACTCAGCGAACTATCTCCGGTTCAAGCGCTGCTAAAGCAGACACAGACGAACAAGAGCCTTGGCAAGGCACCTCACATCCCACTCTCACTCGTCCCTAGCTACAGTTTCCAAGACAGTGCCATTTCAAGGGTCGTCAGCACAGCAGCAGAGTTCACTACAGCTGGGCTGCCAGAATTGGAGCGACTGGTTATAGGGTGGATTGGGAGCATTTGGGGAGTCTCATCACTGGGTATGCCAGGAAAGCTCGGAAGCAACAGCTCTTCCAGAGCTCTTGGTGGCAGAGGCAGGGAGAGCTCTGTAAGTTCAAGGCCAGCCTGATCTACAGAGTGAGTTCAGGATAGCCAGGTCTACACAGAGAAGCTCTGCCTCGGAAAAAAAAATTGTGGTGTACTGTCTTCTGTTTCCTTGTCATGAAGGGCCACAGGCAGTGGGAAGGTTGTCTGATCAGGCCTGGCTTGGGAGCCTAGGCTTCCTCCTCACCATTCTGCCATCTCTTCAGCCTGCAGATGTGGAGGTATTTAAGCCAAGCCTTCAAGCACCTCTGCTTCTGCCAGCGCTGATGGTGTTGCACAGCACTAACCACCTTCCTTCTCTCTCGCTGGCTATTCAGGAGTTGCTCTTGCCATCGTGACCAAGCCTGAAAAGACCAAATCAGGAGTTGAAGGTCATTCTCTGCCACACAGTGAGCGTGAGGCCAGCCTGGGCTACATTAGAGCCTACCTCAAACAAAACTCAAGTAAAACAGAACAAACTTGTGGTGGGGGGGTTAAAAATTAAAAAAAAAAAGATTAAGTTGTAAAAAGTAATTTGCAAGTACATGATGGAATTCAAGAAAGCTTTTGAACTAGAGTTGATCTGGGTTGGTGAATTAACTGAGGGAAGACAGGAAATTGTTCTTAAATATGCAAGGGAGGAAGCAGGGACACATGCTAGAGAGACTTTAGAGGAAGATGAATCAAATGCAGAGAACGCTGATGTCAATGGTTGCTCTTTACACTTCTGTGACAGCTCCATGCAGCCACAGATCATAAAAATTTTGTCCCAAGTAAAGGAAAAATGAAGGGGCTGGACAGACAGTTCAATGGCTGTTAGTGTTGCAAAGGAACCAATTTCAGTTCCCAGTGTCCACAAGGCAGCTCAAAACCATCTGTAACTCCAGTTCCAGGGAATCTGAAGCTCTCTTTCGACCTCTGAGGGTGTCAGGCACATATATGGTGCACAGCCATAATTCACACAGACACACACACACACACACACACACACACACACACACACACACACACAGAATAATGAAATCAAATGACAAAAAACAAGGACATTTTGGGTTGTAATATAGTAAATTCAGATTTAGGTCTGTCTTTTCTTTGAAAGTGGGGGGATGCCTGTCAAAAGCCCCTTCTCTTGCATTTCGGGAGACGTGCCTATAAAAAAAGGTGAGGGCTGACAACAGGATCCCCTTAAAATTATTCACAAATGTGCACCCATGAGAAGGTTTCACGTATCTGTAGAGATAACACATGCCCTAGTTTGAAGATAAATGAAGATTTCATATCTTCTTTTTCTAAATCTGTAACTCGTCTTTCCTCTTAGGTGAATACCATTCTTCCTAGTCTCCCTCCCCTCCCCCAAAAAATAAGGCATTGGGGGCTGGAGAGATAGCTCAGTGATTAACAGTGAGTGCTGTTCTTGTCGAGGGCCTGTTCAGTTGCTAGCACCCATGTTGGCTGTTTCACAACCACTTGTAGCTACAGCTCCAAGAGATCTGGTGCCCTTCTTCTGAGTTCTGTGGGCACTCATACACACATGTACACACACACACACATACACACATACATATGCACATGCACACTAAGACATAAAGAAATAAATCTAGGGGCTGTAGAGATGGCTCAGCAGTTAAGAGCTGTTCTTTCAAAGGACCTGGGTTCAAATCTCAGCACCCACATGGCAGTTCACAGCTGTCTGTAGTTGCCAGGGGCAGTGGTCCACGCCTTTAATTCCACCACTGGGGAGGCAATGGCAGGTGGATCTCTATGAGTTCAAGGCTAGCCTGGACTACAGAGTGAGTACAGGGTGGCCAGAGATACACCTTTTTTTGTTTTTGTTTCTTGTCTCGAATAACAAGAAACAAAAACAACAACAACAACAAAAAGAAATCTACAAGAAGGCAATCGAGAATTTTCTGCAGGCTGCACCAGATATTCCCCTACCAACTCTGCCCACCCTTGTTCTCGACAAACTGTGAGCACTCCAGCCAAGGGTTACTTCACTACAGATACAAGCCATCTTGTCTTCCCTTCTCAAGTCTATCACTGGAAATCTGCCCCTCTCCTTTGACTTTGGCTTGCACTTTCTACTATGTTTGAGAAACCAGTGGATAAATGTACTATTTTTCTCCAGTGGTAAATAATTTTTTTAAAAAATGCCCTTCAGGGTGTGACAATCAAAAACAGTAGGTGACTCTGTATTGGGCTCAAATCAGACACACAAATAGTAATGTACAGCCAGGCGTGGTGGCGCACATCTTTGATTCCAGCACTTGGGAGGCAGAGGCAAGAAGTTCCCTGTGAGTTTGAGGCCAGCCTGGTCTACAGAGTGAGTTTTAGGACAACCAGAGGATACAAAGAGAAACCCTGTCTTGAAAAAAACAAAAAACAAAGTAATGTATGGGTTTTTTTTTTTCTGTTTCTCTTTAAAAATTTGTTTTTGTTTTTGTTTGTCTTGTTTTCCTTTTCCAGACAAGGTTTCTTTGTGTAATGCTAGTTGTCTTAGAACTCATTTTATAAACCAGGCTGGCCTTAAAATCACAGAGATCCCCCTGCCTCCGACTCCTAAATGCTGGGATTAAAGGTGTGCGCCACCACATCTGGCTCTTTTTAAAATTTGTGTGTGGTACCCTCAGACTCCAGAGGCATTAGATTCCCTAGAGCTGAAGTTACAGGTGGTTTTGAGTTACCTGGCATGGATGCTGGGAATGGAACTTGGGTCCTCTGGAAGAGAAGCATTTGCTCTTAACAATGAGCCCATCTCTCCAGGCCCCCTTTTTCTTGTCTTTCTGTTTTTCTTTTTGAAGTAGGATCTTACTATGTAGCCCCGATTGGCTGACCTAATGTACAGTTTTATATATGAACTGCATGCTACATGTCGTGCCAACATGGAGTGCACTAGAAATAATGACATCATGGCTATACACAAGAAAGCTTTTTTTTTTTAAGCTACAACTTCAGTATATCGAAGTGGATTTAGGGTGAACATTACAGCCACAATTTTGAAGTGGCTCAAAAAAACTAAGCACAAGCCAGGCACAGTGCCATAAACCTGCAATTCCAGTACACAAGGGGTAGAAGCAAGAGGTCAGGAGCTGGAGGCTAGGATGGGCTACACGAGACACTGTTAAAAAAAAAGTCTAAAAAGAGAAAGAACGATATTTATTCTTAAACTGCTATGGGAGCTCCTTCTTGCAATCCCAGAATTTGTTTTCATAATAGGACCCTGAATTTTTTATTTTTTGCTTTTTCGAGACAGGGTTTCTCTGTGTATCCCTAGACTGTCCTGGACTTGCTTTGTAGACCAGGCTGGCCTTGAACTCACAGAGATCCGCCTGCTTCTGTCTCCCGAGTGCTGGGATTGAAAGTGTGCACCACACTGCCTCAGAGATCTGCCTGCCTCTGTCTCCTGGGATTAAAGGCATGTCTGTATTCCAGCTGGATCACACAGACCTAGAAGGTCTTTGGAAGTAATCTCTTGCCAGAGCAGTCACGGTTTTTTGTTTTGTTTTGTTTTGATTAAAGGCATGTGGCACCAAGTCCAGCTAGCACCCATGTTCTTAGTTAAAATTCCTCTATACCTGAATATTTAAAAAGGAATAACCCGGGCATGATGGTACATGCCTTTAATCCCAGCATTTGAGAGGCAGAGGTAGGCGGATCTCTGTCAGTTCAAGGCCAGCCTGATCTACAGAGTGAGTCCAGGACAGCCATCGATACACAGAGAAACCCCATCTCGAAAAACCAAAAAAATAAAAAAGAATAGAAAATATATTTGTACAGTTGTCAGAACATGAAGGATGAGCTTCGTGGTCGTGGCACACACCTTTGATCCCAGTATTTGGACAGCAGAGGCAGTCAGATCTCTGTGTTCAAGGCTAGCTTACTACAAAAGTGATCAGGATAGATAGGGCTGTTACACAGAGAAAGCCTGTCTCGTAAAACTAAGAAAGAAAGAAACAAGCAAACAAACAAAAAAACCATGAAGAATGCCTGGGCATGGTGGTACACACCTAGAATCCCAGAACTCTGGAGACAGAGATAGGTGGATCCCTGTGAGCTTGAGGTCAGCCTGGTCTATGTAGTGAGTTACAGGTCAGCCAGGGCTACATAGTGAGACCCTGCCTCAAAAATAAAAGCCCACGAAGAGTGAGTTAAACAGGGTGAGAAGTATGTATCATCCACTTTTCTGTGATTCGCTATTTGTAGACACAATTCCCAAATCAAAGGTTCACCCTTTAGCACACTGTGACACTACTTCTCACCTTCCCAAACTCCTCTAGTAGCCATTTTGCAACTTCTCCCTGGCAGGCTTTGGTGAAAGAACTCCCAGGAGCTCACGGAAACTGCACTTATCAAGTCTATCAACCGTTTTCACGTGGCTCAGCCCAAAGGTTAAGTCTGTTCTCACCCTGCCTGACCTGGCAGAATGGCATCTGACGTGACAGACCGCACCTTCTCTGTTGGATACCTGTTCTTGCTGCTCACTTCACAAGACCTGTCCCACGACCTCTTCTGTCACTCTACTCACTCATTTTATTCATTCACTTAATTACTTGGCTTTAAATGCCATCTTCCTACAAGGACTCAAGGTCCTGGCTGGACCCTTCCTCGGTATTTCAGATGCATCCTTAGCATCTGTATCTCTCTGTGGTGACTCAAAGGGAGTATCAGGCTGAGCACTTGGAACAAAGAGCACAGCTCCCCCCAATCCTTCCCCACGTGGCTGCTTCTCCTTCAGTGGACCCATGTCAGCAAATGGCTCCAACGTCATAGTTGCTCAGCCAGAGCCAGGAGTCACCAAAGGATTCCTTTTCTGAAGTCACACTTAATCTCTCCACGAGCAAATCCCATCTGTCAGCCACATTCAAAACAAACAGAATCTGAGGCTGGAGAAGTGGCTCAGTGGTTCAAGCCCTGAATGCTCTTTTAGAGGACTCAGGTTTGATTCCCAGGACCCACATGGCAGCTCACAACCATTTGCAAGCCTAGTTCCAGGTGATTTGATACCTTCTTCTGCTCTCCATGGACACCAGACACACACATGGTATACATACATACATACATACATGAAGGAAAAAAACTTACACATGTAAAATAAAATAAACCATAAACTAACACATACATACACTCCTCCAAATACCATCATGCCAAAATCTCACTTGGAGTTTTCTTTTTAAAAAATTTATTCTATTTTTAATTATGTATATGTGTGTGTCTATGTGCAGGTATATGCACCTGAGTCCAGGTACCCGAGGAGGCCAGAAGGCATCAAATCCCCTGGAGCTGGAGTCAGAGGTAGCTGTGGGCTGTTCCATTTGGGCCCTGGGAGCCAAACTCAGGTCCTCTGCAAGAGAGTGCACTTTATCCACTGAATCCCTTCTCAGCCTTCAAGACAGTTGGTGCCACTCTGTGCTCATGGTTATGTATCTGTGTGTGTATGGCAGGGTGTGAAGGTGACCTCAGAGGCCAGGTGTGCTTACTAACAAATACTCACGCACAAAGTGGTGAGTTTCAGTCGATGAGCATGGTCTAGTCCTTGGAAGGGGGAAGCAAGAGGGTTGGAAGATCAAGGTTATCCTCCAGCACATAGCAAGTTAAGGGCCAGGCCAGACTACCTGAGACTCTGTCCCCAAAAAACAAAACCGAACCCCCTGTGAGAGCAAAACAGCAGGGTTTTCTTTTATGTCTTGGTTTCTACCTGAATTATTTTCTAATTTGCTACAGAAAAACAATGAGATAAGAACATACCTTTGACAGTTTATATAATGAAGTTAGGGAACAGAGATGTCACGCAGAGCAAGTGTGACTTCCTAACCGCAGCCTGCTGCAGGGTTCTGCACTGCTCTCCCGCCCCCTCTACCAGACCCCAGGCCTGCACTGCCAATAAGCAGCAGCAGTGAGAGGACTTCCTGCTAACTACATAGTCCTAGGACTCCAGGCCTGAATATGCCGACAAACCTGCAGCAGGAGGCTCCGGGCCCTGTGCTTCACAGCCGCTGCGTGGAGGGCATGCCCCGCATGGGCTTGCTCTAGTCGCCACCTCCACTTGCTCCACCAGGAACTGAAAGCAAATCAGAGATGGAGTTACTGGCAGAAGAGAGGAGCCATTAAATTAAAGCTGTGCTTCTGAACTCAAGTCCAGGTCTCTTTCCTTCACAGTGCCATCTCTAAACTGACACCTGCTAGACCTACTGCTTCGAAGAAAACCAAAAACCAAGATGAAACCCTAGGGACGAAGAAATGACCTAGCCGGTAAATGTGCTTGCCACCAAATCTGACCGTCTGACTTTGTTCCCTGATTCATGCAGTGATAGGACAGCACTGACTTCCACAAGTTGTTTCTGGCCTCCACATGTATCACTGCTTTCTCACACACTAAATAAAATGTAATTAAAAAAAAAGATTAAGGCCTGGTGTGGTGGCGCACACCTTTAATCCCAACACTCGGGAGGCAGAGGCAGGCGGATCTCTGTGAGTTCAAAGTCAGCCTGGATTACACAGTGAGTTCCAGGACAGAGCTATATTGAAAAACCCTGTCTCAAAAAAAAAAAAAAAATATGAAGGGCCATGAGCTGGGTGTGGTAGCACACACCTTTAATCCTAGCACTTGAGAGGTAGAGGATGGTAGATCTGTTAGTTTGAGGCTAGCCTGGTCTACCTACAAATCGAGTCTAGGACAGGCAGGGCTGTTACACAGAGAAATCCTGTCTCGAAAAAAACAAACAAACAAAAGGCAAAAAAAACCCTCAAATTTCATGGGGAAAATCTGAAGAAAAAAAAAGTGGCTTTCAGGTTTCCAATCTTGCAGTGTCTCTCCTTCCTTCCCTCGAACTGTAGCCACATCTTCCTCTTAATCTTAGCCTTATTCCTATTTTCTTATTTGCTGTTAGAAAACAGCAGGGAGGAGCAGCAACCTGGCATCTCTGCTGTGAAGAAATAACTTGCGTGGGCTTCAGAGAATGCTCAGAGGTTCATATCAATGGCTGCTCCTCCACTGGACCCAGGTCTGAATACCAGCACCCACTTGGTGGCTCACAAGCATATGGAATTCCAGTCCCAGGGGACCCAGTGTCCCCTTCTGGCCTGTACAGGCACCAGGCACACACAGTGGTATGAAGACAATAAAACAGGCAAACACCCATACACATAGAATAAAAATAGAGCATAAATTTTTTAAAAAGTTATGAGAAAGAAAGTCATCTTTACCCATTAACAGAACAAACAAAACAAAAAAATGAAACAGCATGCTTGGTTTGGTCACTACTCACAAAGACCTTTCCTTCCTGACCATTGCTCACTTCCAAATCTCTAGCTTTGGAATTCAAATCCAATTTGGATTACTATTCTTCTCTTTCAACACTTACAGAATTATGAACATAGCCTTCAGCACACAAACAGCACCAGAACATTAATTCCTCAATAAAAATACAGAGTAGCCGGGCATGGAAGCACACACCTTTAATCCCAACACTCAGGAGGCAGAGGCAGGCAGATCTCTGTGAGTTCGAGGCCAGCCTGGTCTACAAAGTGAGTCCAGGACAGCCAGGGAAACACAGAGAAACCTTGTCTCAAAAAAAACATAAAAAACAAAAACCAAAACCAACAACAAACAAAAACAAAAAGCCCCAGAGTAAATGAACTCATAACACAAAAACATCCTCCAGAGTCTCAAGTAGAGCTGCACACTAATTAAGCATTTCAAAACACTGGATAAATACATTCTAAATAACTTATTTTTACTTAAATTATTTCTTTTTTTAAATTATTTATGTACATTGGTATTTTGACTACATGTATGTGTGAGGGTGTCAGATCTCTTGGAACAGGAATTACAGACAGCCGTGAACTGCCATGGGGGTGCTGGGATTTGAACCGGGGTCCACTGGAAGAAGAGCCAGTGCTCTTAACCACTGAGCCATCTCTGCAGCCCCTTAAATAACTTCTTAAGGCTGGGGAGATGAACAGGCAATAAAGATGCCATGTGAGCATGAGGACCTGAGTGTGGCTCTCTAGCGCTCAGGCCTGGGTAATTAATGGCAGATCCATTTCACATTCATAGAAACATGGAGAGGGGAAATGATCAATGACACATGTGGGGACAGGGTTCAGATCCAAGTTAAGTACAGCTGGAAGGCTAGCAAACTACATTCGGGGTGCTCATCTCTTCCGAGCTTTTACAGGACTGACATTCAGGACCCAGAGGACCACAAGGGGCAAAGCACAGAACCAGTTACAAAGCAGATTTGTTACATGTCAAGAGACCCAAAGTAGACTTTGTCCTGTGTGTGCAATGCTGGTGAGATATGGCACAGAGGGACGGCTGCAGTGCAGAGTGACCCTCATAGATTTCCAGTGACAGTTTACAAGACTTCAGGCAAGTCCTTCAGTTTTTCTGAGCCTCACTGTACATGATGATGTATGTAGTAATATACCTACATTTTATCCCAAGGATTAAAAGAAATACTTTACATTGTAACACGTATGCAGCCCTACCTGTTGGGGCAGATTTGAAACACCAACTATCTGGCTGACTCAGGAGGGTTGAAGGTCAAGCATTAACTAGCTTAGGCTACAGAGAGAATTCAAAAGCCACACTATTCAAAATAAAAAGTAAGAACACAGCTAAGAAGCTGGGTGTGCTGGCACACGCCTTTAACCCCAGTGCTTTGGAAGCAGGCAGAGGCAGCTAGATCTGTGAGTTCCAGGCCAGCCTGGTCTACAAAGAGGGGGGAAAGGATAGCTAAGGACATGGCTCAGTGGTGATTTATCAACCATGTGACAGATCCTAAATTCACTTCCCTTTAGAAATCACCACCTGTCCTAATTAGGATTTCTATTGCTGTGATGAAACACCATGACCAAAGCCACTTGGCTGGAAACCCTTACCCTCCACATCACTGTTCATCACTGAAAGTCAGGACAGGAACTCAAATAGGAAAGGACTATGTCTGAGTTCCTGTCAAACAGCAATTTAGCGGATGATAATGCTGAGCCCATGAAGGGGTACTGCTTACTGGCTTGCTCAGCCTGCTTTCTTTTTTTCTTTTCTTTTCTTTTTTTTTTTTTGAGACAGGGTTATTCTGTGTAGCCCTGGCTGTCCTGGACTCACTTTGCAGACCAGGCTGGCCTTGAACTCGCAGAGATCTGCCTGCCTCTGCCTCCGGAGTGCTGGGATTAAAAGGCGTGTGCCACCACGCCTGACTCAGCCTGCTTTCTTATAGAATCCAGGACCACCTGCCCAGGTATGGCACCACCTCCAATGGCCTAGGCCCAAACTAATCAACCACTAATTAAGAAAATGCCCTAGGGCTGGAGAGATGGCTCAGTGGTTAAGAGCACTGGCTGTTCTTCCAGAGGGCCTGAGTTCAATTCCCAGCAACCACATGGTGGCTCACAACCATCCAAAATGTGATCTGATGCCCTCTTCTGGCTACAGGAGTGCATGCAGATAGAACACTGTATCCATAATAAATAAATAAATCTTTTATTTAAAAGAAAGAAAGAAAATGCCCTAAAGCCTTGCCTCCAGCCCAATCTTTTTTTTTTTAGGTTTTTCAAGACAGGGTTTCTCTGTGTATCCTTCACTGTCCTGGACTCACTTTGTAGACCAGGCTGGCCTTGAACTCACAGAGATCTACCTGGCTCTGCCTCCCGAGTGCTGGGATGAAAGGCGTGCGCTACCGCGCCCGGCCCTCCAGCCCAATCTTATGGAGACGTTTTCTCAATTGATGTTCCTGCCTTTCAGATAACTCTAGCTTGTGTCAAGAAGACATAAAACTAGCCAGCTCATATCCCTACCCCCCAAAATTATATGCACAAAGTTAACGTAGGCTTGGGACACTATAAGCACTCAATTAGAATTAATAATGATTTTATAAAAATTCAACATTGTAGGTGGATGCTATCAATGCATATTTATAGGTGTCAACTGTGTTCTAAGCATTGTGGTGAGATGGGTGGGTAAATTAAAACACTGTATACCAATGCTGAGGTGAAACGGCGTTTGCTGACCTGTGGTGCCCCACACACTCACCGTAAGACACTCTGTCGCCTAAACTCTAGAGCAGTGGTCCGCATATGAAGTTTGGTTCTACGAGCAACCATGTATATCAGCCAGGACTTCCAGGCTCTGCACGTCTTCTGCTTTGTATCTGGAGACAGCAAAGAGAAACCTTTTTTAAAAGCTGGAAACTGGACTGGAGGGATGGCACAGCATCAAAGAGCATCTGCTGCTCCAGCACATCCCTAGTTCCGTTCCTGCCGGGCAGCAGGCAACTCAGCCACCTGCAACTGTAGCTCTCCGGTGGATTGCAAAGGAGCTGAGTCTTTCTTGTGGGCTCTGCAGGCAGCTATACGTTTCTACACACTGACATACACACATAAAAATAATTACAAGTAAAATCTGAAAAAAAATAACAAGGGTAGAAGCGCCCAATGAGATGATTCACTGATTAAGGGTACTTGCTGCCAAACCTGATGGCATGAGTTTAATCCCTGAGCCCACACATAGAGGGAGAAAACTGGCCCTACAGTTGTCCTCTGACCTCACACGAGCACCGTGGTAAGAGGGAAGAGA
>CAJQZJ010031795.1:2492150-2502348 GCA_907164525.1 Lophiomys imhausi | reverse complement strand
GCTGTCTGCCCACACTCTGCTGACTGACTGCGCTGTCTGTCCCCTGCCCCCTCCACATTTTTTTTTTTTTAGTCCAGGTCTCTATGTAACCTGGCTGATTTGGAACTCCCTCTATAGACGAAGCTACCCTCAAATTGACAGAAATCCACTTACCTCTGTCTCCCAAAGTGCTGGGATTAAAGGTGTGCACTGGCCTTATTTTTGAAGACAGGGCCTCCAGTGAACTTGAAACTCACCAATTAAACTAGACTAATTAACCACAGAGCCACAGGAATCCTCTTCCTCCACTTCCCAGTGACCGGAGTAATATGATATTAGTAATATAATCCAAAAATAAAAATTTAACCTCAAAGTTAAAAACAATACAAAGACAAAGCACAGACTAGGAGAAAACACTTGCAAACCACGACTTTAACAAAAGGCTCATAACTATAACATACCTTCACAGAGGGGGTATGAACACACACACCTTTGTGCGAGAAGGAAGTCTGTCACTGTGCTCCAGGTTTGTCCTGAATTCCTGAGTTCAAATGACCTCTGGCTCAGCTTTCCAAGCAGCTGAGATTATTCTAGCCCTGTGCTTGCCTTATATTTTATATATATAATAAAAAATTATATATATAATTTTTTTTAATACTTGGGCGGGCTCAATAGTAGAGTGCCTGCCTAGCAGTCCAACCCCAGTACCAGAGAAAACAAGGTGAAACAAAACTCAAAATTTAGTAAGAACACAGCCCGATTTAAAAGACCTTGAACAGGGCTGGAGCAATGGTTCAGTAGTGAAGAGCACTGGCTGCTCTTGCGGAGGACCTAGATTTCAGGCTCAGCACTGAACATACCACAAAGATCTGATGCCAACTTCTGACCTCCACAAGCTCCAGGCACACATGTGGAGCGCAATACGTACAGGGCAAAAGATTCAATACAAAAAATAAAATGAATAAATCTAAGCTTTTTAAAAAGAAGCTCGACAGAAAAAAGATACATATATGATGGCTGATCTTGGCTGTCAGCTTGACTCTGTGTGGAATTAACTAAAACCCAAATGGCTGGGCACACTAGTGAGGACTTTTCTTGGCTGACTAAATTGAGGTGGGAAGACCCACCCTAAATCTGGGTCATGCCTACTGTTGGCAGCCCACATAAAAAGACATGGAGCCTTTGCTTGCCCTCCTCAAGATGGCAAGTTTCTACTGTTCCTGAGATACACCTTTGCTGGAGTTAGAACCCACGTCTTCAGGATTCCAACACAGACTGAAGACAGGCAGTTCTGTAGGACTTTCCTGAAACTCTACTCTCAGAGTGTGACTGCTGAGACTGAACAACTACCAGATCCTCAGCCTTTGCATCAAGAAACAACTATGGTTGGGCTGCTTGGATCACAGCCTGTAAGCCACTCTCACAAATCTCCTGTTAATATATAATATGTATTAATTAACAGAATTGGCCATATATTAACATAGATAATAAAATATATTTTATATATATGCACATATTAGCTCATCCTATCAGTTTTGTTCCTTTAGAGAACCCTGACTAATACAACACTATATAGATATAAGTATGCACATGTGTATATGTATATATACATTAAGAGGAAAAGATACTCAATACCACTAATTATTAGAGAAATGCAAAGTAAAACCAGAATGAGCTATCTATACAGATAACTCACATAACTATTTGTAAGGTTAAATTACTATTATTATTTTGTAGGAGGTTTTTTTATTTCTTTTGGGTTTTTTTTGTTTTGTTTTTTTTTTGTTTTTGTTTTTGTTTTGAAGCAGGGTCTCTCTGTGTAGCCCTGGCTGTCCTGGAACTCACTCTGTAAACCAGGCTGGCCTAGCTGCCCATTTTTTAAATAGTAGTTTTGTTTTTGTTTGTTTTTGGAGACAGGGTTTCTGTATAACAGTCCTGGCTGTCCTGGACTCACTCTGTAGACCAGGCTGACCTCAAACTCACAGAGATCCGCCTGCCTCTGCCTCCCGAGTGCTGGGATTAAAGGCGTGTGCCAGCACACTTGGCTAGCAATTTGTATTTTTGTATGCAAAAATGACTCTGTGTTTGCCAAAATAATAGAATTGTATACCAAAAAGAGTAACTCTTACTGTAAGGGAATTAGAAATAACAACCAAAAAATTAAATTAAAAAGAAAGAACAATTAGTTACTTACTGGTTAAACACAGAAACAGTATGTCTAGCATTAAGCTAAGAGAACTGGATAAGAGTTCTTTACACCCTAGAAGTACAATCAGGAAAGAACCCACTGTACTGAGGAGAGGAGAGAAAGCTAGACAAGGAAGGTAACACTTATTTACTTATTTTTGAGACACTTTTGCTACCTAGCAGAGGCTATACCTAAACTTTCTATGTAGCCCCGGCTGGTCTCAAACTTTGTATTTTCCTTTCTCCACCTTGAGTGCTGAGATTTCAGGCATGTATCAGCACACCTGGCTTAGGAAGGTAATGCTTAAAACGGACCTGAATCAAACTTACAGAGACAGCTCCATGGTTAAGAGCATGTTGCTCTTCCCGAGGACCCAGGTTCAATTCCCAACTACTAAGTCCAGTTCCAAGGGATCTCATGCCCTCTTCTGGCCTCTGCAGGCACTGCATGCACATGACACAAATATACAAACAGGTAAAGCATAAAGTAAAACAAATTAATGGATCTTTTGGATCTTGAGGAAAGGTAAGAAGTGCACCTTTGAGACGGGCGTGGTAGCGCACGCCTTTAATCCCAGCACTCGGGAGGCAGAGGCAGGTGGATCTCTGTGACTTTGAGGCCAGCCTGGTCTAAAGACTAAGTCCAGGACAGCCAGGGTTGTTACACAGTGAAACCCTGTCTCAGAAAAAAAAAAAAAAAGTTCACCTTCAGTGAGGGCAGAGAACAGATGGAGGAACACAGATGAAACCTGGCATGACTCACCAAGGCATCTTGAGTTCATTCATTAAGAGGGGCCAAGTTGCTAGGCGTGGTGGGGCATGCCTTTAATCCCAGCCCTCAGGAGGCAGAGGCAGGCGGATCTCTGTGAGTTCGAGGCCAGCCTGGTCTACAAAGTGAGTCCAGGATTGCCAGGGCTACACAGAGAAACCCTGTCTTGAAAAACCTAAAAAAAAAAAAAAAAAAAAAAAGAGAGAGAGGCGAAGTGAACTTGCAGAGTGGTGTGGTCTAATCTTTGCCCAACCACTCTTATAGCCATGTGTACAAGGAAAACAGAGGCAGTAAATGCCACGAGTTGACAGCATCAGGGCAAGGTGAGGATTACTGTCAGGCGACAGCAAGGAGAAGATGAACACCACTGACTCCTTCAGAGGGCTCTCATAAAACCAGATAAATGCTGTGGGCACATGAGGAATGAAACCGACCCCAGCATGGCTTGCCACCTAGACAGGGAAGGGAGGAAGTACAGGTCTACACTGTGGGGGAGCAGTTGTGCTGTTTAAGGCAAACCAGAGGGGTCAGGGACACTCAGCTCACACAGTCTGCCTAATGAGCTTCGGATCCCCAGACTACCCCATATGGAGATGCAGTGTCTGATCAGACAGGAGGTTCAACTAGATTACACTCTGAGAGCGAGAAAGGAAATCGAGCATGTATTCTCTCCACCCAGATGAGTCTCTTTCCCACCAGTCAAGGCACCTTCAGACATACACCCCCTCTCTCACCGTGATGCTCAGCTCTGCGGAACCCCTTCCTCATCTCGTGTCGCTGGCGCACAAAGGTCTTCCAGTTCTGGAACATCAGGTTGTACAAGTAGTATCTGAGAGGCCAAAATGAAAACAGTACCCATGGCAAGACAACAGAGTAACTCCTCACCCAGCACACACAGTTGTTTCTACCCTTAGGTACATTCTAGAAAGGGGAAACCTATAGTTGATAGAAATTGATCAGTAGAAAACAGAGTTGTTTGGAATGTGGGGGTTACCTAGGATCAGCACAAGGAAATACTAGGGGAAGGAATGACTGTTTTGACCCTGACAGTAGGACAATTTAAAAGAATAACTGGGACTCGAGAGATGGCTCTGTGGTTAAGAGCACTGGTTGCTTTCCCAGCACCCACACAGCAGCTCACAATCACCTGTAACTCCAGTTCCTGGGGATCTGACATCCTCTGTTGGCTTCTGTAGGTATTTCATGATCATGGTGCACAAACTTGCAGGAAAAGACCCCATACGTAGATAAAAGCTTAAAACACCACCTTCTCTCTCCGCAGCATCATGGGTTCTTTCCCCTGTTGTGTTCTAGAGAGTAAGGCGCTCTTTTTTTGTTTGTTTGTTTTTCGAGACAGGGTTTCTCTGTGTATCTCTGGCTGTCCTGGTCTCACTTTTGTAGACCAGGCTGGCCTCGAACTCAGAGATCCGCCTGCCTCTGCCTCCCAAGTGCTGGGATTAAAGGCGCCACCACCACCCGGCAAGTAAGGCGCTCTTATCTGCCCCTCTCAGTTTAACACCAAACACACTATTCTTGGCATTCCAAATTCACAAAGCAGTCTAGTATTTAATATGAACTAATTATAAATCAGAACTCCACATATTGGCTACATCGGCATTGATCTTTGTATATTGATACAAAATTAAGATTATATTTGGCCACATTGGTAGTGATCTTTGTATACTGATACAAAATTAAGGTTAACTCTTTAAGGTATTGTACCTAGGTAATGCTTAAAAATGAAATGTGAAGTTTTGGCCTTTTGCTACCAACTGTCATAAACTGTTTAGGATAATTAAGAAATGCAAACTAGGCCAGGCGTGGTGGCTCGCACCTTTAATCCCAGCCTTTGGGAGGCAGAGGCAGGCGGATCTCTGTGAGTTTGAGGCCAGCCTGGTCTACAAAGTGAGTCCAGGACAGCCAGGGCTACACAGAGAAACCCTGTCTCAAAAAACCAAAAAAAAAAAAAAATGCAACTAATAGTCATTCAAACATGTCATTTTGTTAGGTACTAAAACAGTCTATCACAGTTATTTCTAAGCTAATCAGAAATCAAGTTGCTAAGAGACAAGCAACATTTGCTTATCCAAATATAAGAGATAGATAGGTGGTCTTCAAAAACCGCAAGAGATCTGCAGAATATTGCATTCAAAGATGTTTTCTTAAATTTTTTTTGATATTGAGACATGTCAGCTCCTGACAGCACCCCCTATTCTACTCCAAGGAGAAGATGAGCATCGAAGAATCTCCAGTGTGAGATGGTTGAATTAGTGGCAAGCCTATCTCTTGGCAAGAAAAATCCCTTGCTTCAACTGCAGACAGAATGCTGTCCAAAAAGGACAAAACTTGGAAGCAGGTAAGTCGACAGCCTAGCTCTGCCAAGACAGGGTAGGCAAGTCCTTCATAATTCCTGCTCTACAATCAATGTCTGTCAGAGAAACTGGGCCAAACGGCTGAAGATTGATGCTATAATGAATGGAGAGAAAATGGGAAGTGTCCATTCAGCCACTGGTATGTCATTTCTTAGTTTTTGGAAGCTGCTGGCCCTGCATTTCCTGTATAATTAGATATATTTATCCCTCTCAGGTCTCTGATGTGGTTGAAAACTAGATAGCTAGAGTCTCATAGTTAAATTTTGAGTTGTTTAGGAATTAAGAGGGTGTTCTGGATCTGAGAAGATATTTTTAAAATTGTGATTCAAGTTAGGATGGAAGCTGAGTTGGATATAGAACTTTAAACTCATGGAGATGGTTAGATAGTAGAATGTTGAAGTCAGGTGCCAAATACATGTGGACTGGACATTGGGAATGTGTGCTAAGCTTTATAATTCTCATAACTGTGGCCTAATTATTTCTGTTATTTTGTATTCTATTTATTGTTATAAGAGAAAGAGCCATTTGTTGGATTGAAAGGGGAAGCTGTTGGGGGGGGGAAGATATACTTTTTTTTTTTTAAGATTTATTTTATTTATTTTATGCATATGAGTGCTCTATCTGCATGTACACCTGCATTCCAGAAGAGGGCACCAGATCACATTGTGGATGGTTGTGAGCCACCATGTGGTTGCTGGGAATTGAACTCAGGACCTTTGGAAGAGCACTAGGCAGTGCTCTTAACCGCTGAGCCATCTCTCCAGCCCTGGAAAGATATACCTTAAACTTAAAAAAAAAAAGGAAGGGGATGGGTTGAGGGGGAAAAGAGTGGGAGGGTGGGACTGGAGGGGTGAGTAGTAGTAGGGAGGGGATTGCAATTGAGAAGTAACTTGAAAATAAAAGATAAATTAAATAAATAAATAAACAAACAAATAAATAAATAAGAGCTCCAGTCAGATAAACTAAAGTGACCACAACAGGACTGAATATCATCTTACAAATGGGTACACTGCTTTGTTTTGCTTTTTGATCTGTAAAAACCTGTCTTTAAAGAATTTTGTAGCCGGGTGTGGTGGCGCACATCTTTAATCCCAGCACTTGGGAGGCAGAGTCAGGCGGATCTCTGTGAGTTCCAGGCCAGCCTGGCCTACAAAGTGAGTTCCAGGACAGCCAGGGATGTTATCAGAGAAACCCTGTCTTGAAAAACAAATGGTCACTGAGCTGGGCATGTGGTGGCGCACATCTTTAACCCAGCTCTTGGGATTCGGAAGTAGGTGGAAGGTTTCTGAATTCAAGGCCAGTCTGGTTTAGATGGTGAGTTCCAGGACAGTTAAGACTATGTAGAGGCCCTTTCTCAAAAAAAATTTCTTTGTTATTCTACATATAGTGTGGAGGGGTGTCTGGGTCACAGTGAGAGTGTGGAGGTCAGGGGACAATGTGCAGAAAGGACCTGGCTGGCTCTCTCCCCAGTGTAAGTTCTGGGGAAACGCCTCAGGTCAACAGGTGGCAGCAAGGGTCTTCAACTGCTGAGTTATCGCACTTGCCCTAAAAATGGGGATTTGATGGAAGTTTTACTTTTCTCTCCATTTATGCCTTGCAATATGAATGTCAAAAGTAAGATTATTCTTTCTTCCCTTTTCTTTTTTTAAATATATTTAATTATTAATGATCTATTTCTTTTTCAATTTTTTAGTTTTTGTTTCTTCGAGATAGGGTTTCTCCGTGTATCTCTGGCTGTCCTGGACTTAAAAGCGTGCACCACCATACCCAGCTGTTTCTTTTTATATTATGTGCATTGGTGTTTTGCCTGTGTATGTCTGTGTGAGGGTGTTGGATCCTCTGGAACTGGAGTTACACACAGCTATGAACTGCCATGTGGGTGCTTGGAATTGAACCAGGGTCCTCTGGAAGAGCAGACAGTCCTCTTAACTGCTGAGCCACCTCTCCAGTTCCCTTTTCTTTGTCTTTTTAATTGTATTTTTGGTGCTACGGATTACACCCATGACCTTGTGCAAGCTAACCCAGTCTGTTTCCCAAATGTCCTATGTGGGACACATCCTTTCTTGATCATAACCAGTATGCTAGAGCCAATTATCATACAGAACAAAACTCTCAGACTTAGAAATGTATGGAACCTGTGAATAAAGCTCGCAAGCCTTCAGCAGGGCCAACAGTTGTCTGAATCACAGAAGCATGTGTGTGTGTGTGTACAGACGGAACCACAAAGAAGTAAGAATTTACTTACTCACAAAAGGATTTCAAAAAGCTAGAAAGCAATGCAAAACTTTGCTCCTTTGGAACAGAAACAAACATTGAATAATTGTTTGACACAGTGTAAAATATGTGTGTCAACAAGCATAAAGTAATGAGACCGAAACCCAACCTGTAGTGACAGTCAGCTCGAACGCAGAGTTTCCATTCCCTCTGGGAGACCCACCATTCTTCCCTCCATTCTCCAAAGACTTTCTGTAGTATTCTCTGCTCATGGAAAAACCTAAGGAGATGGGAGAAAAAGTCTGGATGTGAGAACACATCTGTGTCCAGCCAGCTTCCCTTACTTTCTGTAGTAAAACACACGAGCATGGGAGGAAAGATGCCGTCCCCACGATAGAAGACTGAGGCAGGACAGCTCCCATGCCATTCTGATAGAAGCACCAGGAGCCGCCATTTTGACTGCTCCAGCAGCACAGGGATGCTGACAATTCTGTTGGTACGCCTAAAGCTTTTGCTGCATGCTGCTCAGGGACTGCATTGACATTTCTGGGGGGCGGCGGGCCACTTTGATGGAAGCTGCAGCAACAGCAGCACTGGGACTATAGGTCTGAGCTGCAGTAAGACCCTATTCCTCATCTCCAGTCAACCAGCAACATGTTCACCTTCCACCTCACTGACTGCTTGGCACTCCATCTATCAGCTGCAAATAGGAAAGTTTTCCCCTTTGGTCAGTGTAAACGTTTCCCTGAGTCCAAGGAAATGACTGTTGAGCATCCAGCACTCCTTTGGTACTCTTGGATCCCGAGGTAGCCCCAACCACAGACTTTAAGGCTATGGTTGGCCCTCTTTACTTGACCCCATCTTCCCACCCTTGGAGCTGCAATCCTGAAGTTTCTTTATGCCCAACCAGACCATTTTACACCCCCTCCTACCCTCTTCTCCTGCTTCCCTTCAGAGCTGCCTGTAATCCACAGCTCCCCTAGGACCTCGTGTCTTTTGTTACTCTGTTCCCCAACCCTTTCCTGATACTAAGCACTGACTTTCTCCTCTAGCTTAGTCAGGCTAAGTTCTTGACCTCTGGTGAGTGTGGTGACAACCACTGAATGGATTGGTCCTTGTGTGGTCCTCTCTGAGTCCTGGGACAACCACGACTACAGTCTGCAATGATACTTTCCTTTCCCTCTCATCCATATGAATGTTGTCTTCCATACCTCTCATTCCCCCTTGGGATGCCTCTTAGAAAATCAGCCTCTCGCCGGGCGGTGGTGGCGCACGCCTTTAATCCCAGCACTTGGGAGGCAGAGGCAGGCGGATTTTTGCGAGTTCAAGGCCAGCCTGGTCTACAAAGCGATTCCAGGACAGCCAGAGCTGTTAAACAGAGAAACCCTGTCTCGAAAAACCAAAAAAAAAAAAAAAAAAAAAAGAAAATCAGCCTCTCCACTTGACCCCTGACCTGAAGGGCCCTAAACTTATTCACTTTTGCAATTGAATTTGGCCTCAATATCCCATAGATAATCAATACAAAGTGCCGCCTAAGGGCACCCTCAATCCTAATATTATTCAGGCCTTTTCAGATACTGCAAGTGATTGGAGAAATGGAAAGAGATTTCCCATTCCTATCTCTCTTTTGCTGCTCCAAGCCCTGTTTGTTTTTGTCTGATCTCCCTCAACCCCAACACTCTGTAAATGTTGTCTTTTAAGTTGCCATTGATGGATGTGCAAGTTTGTTGCAATGTGGGAGCCAAGAGCCAGAACTAGCAGGAGGGGGAGGAAGTAAAGGAGTAGGCTATCTACAATGTGCACAGTCCCGACACACTTTGCAGCAGGAGCGTCTCTCACCTTCTACGTGTCCTCTGTTGTCTACAGCCTCTTATAGTCCTATCTCTACGCCGTCTTTGTTCTCAGCTTACTGGATTCAGTTTTACAAGGTTTCAGGTATCTTTTAGGTATGAGTTGCTTTAGACTGTTGTTTTGTGTTTTCCTACTTCAATTAAAGTTGGCTCTAGCCGGTCGTGGTGGTACACGCCTTTAATCCCAGCACTTGGGAGGCAGAGGCAGGCGGATCATTGTGAGTTCGAGGCCAGCCTGGTCTACAAAGTAAGTCCAGGACAGCCAGAGCTTAACACAGAGAAACCCTGTCTTGAAAAAAAAATAAAGTTGGCTCAAGAATTGAGGTATGGATCCCCTTCCCTTAGACCAGAGCATGCCTGTTTAAAGGTCTCCTCCAAAATCTCTGCCTGTATCAAGCAAGCCACCTCACTATGTGACAGAGAAAGGAGCTGAACAAAATAAAGGGACAGATTATTCATAATAGGGACTATTACTCAACTCTTTTGGTTTTGGTTTAACTCTCTAAAACTTTTGCTAAGTATAAATTGTACCTCAAGATTTGTAAGCATAAAATCTGTAACAGCAGTGCAAGGCTGTGGGGTAGTTCAGTGAAGAAACAACAACAAAGAAGGATTAGAAAGCGCAAGGGGCCGGGCCTGGTGGTGCACACCTTTAATCCCGGCACTCAGGAGGCAGAGGGAGTCAGGGACAGCTAGGGATACACAGAGAAACTCTGTCTCAAAAAACAAGGAAGAGAGAGAGAGAGAAAGAAAGAAAGAAAGAAAAAGAGAAAGACAGAGAAAGAAAGAGAGAGAGAAAGAGAGAGAGAGAAAGAGAGAGAGAAAGA